>VUYV01000098.1:1303019-1388464 GCA_008711295.1 Anarhynchus alexandrinus
TCTCCCTTCCCTTCCCTTCCCTTCCCTTCCCTTCCCTTCCCTTCCCTTCCCTTCCCTTCCCTTCCTTTCCCTTCCCTTCCCTTCCCTTCTCTCTGCTTCTCTTCTCTTTATGCTATGCTATGCTATGCTATGCTATCCTATCCTATCCTATCCTACCCAGATTCTTATACCCACATATAACAGAAGTATATGAACAGCCTACCCAAATACAACATCCAGTATGTTGGTTGCCTCATCTTCTTCACAAGAGAGAAGAGCTAAGCATTTTGTTTTGGATCTATCAATTCATATTTGCGTTCATGAAGAAAAGGCTTTCCGGCTCTCCTGTATTTCCAGCATAGCTCTTCATTTTACTTGGCAGACCACTGGCAGTGTGTCCTTAGCCCACTCAAGAACAGGATTCCCAAATGGCAAGCTGGTCACATAAAAGTTTAGATTGATTCATTTCCCACTGACTACAGTGGCAGCAACTTTTGGTATTCAGAGATTTATTTATGACTAGCTTTATTCCTTTTTTTCCTTTCCTGTAGATCTTTCTTTAGAGCAGAAATTTCCATCTCTCTAGTGGCTCATCTGTTTCACTGAACTCTTCAATTGTTTGCTGTTTCTTGTCAAGACTCTGGCAGGGTGAATAAAGTCTAAGAGGGGGGAAGTTGAGACTTTTCTGTTTATTTACACTGCTTTCATTGAAGAGCAACATCAGGGCACCTCACAGAGTTAGATCAGGATAGAAGCGGTGTAAAGGGGAGGAGAATCAGCCCCTCTGGATCCACGCTAAGTCTGTGCAAATGGTGCTGGTGATGGATGGGGATTTCCCCCTTTGGTTGTGAGGTCAGGGCAGCTCATTGATCATATTCCTGAACTTCCTGTGGAAGATCCCACAAAATGCTGGTTTCTGTCTGACCTGTTTTTAGTTCTTGCAGTAATCTTTGAGTGAAATGTTGAATTCATCTCCACCTAAATACTGATTAAAAAGTACCATTTCGATGCAGGCAGGAAAAACACGACTGAAACATCTGAGCTTGGCTGTTAAATGGCATGATCTCACTTTGTTCCTTAAAGTAACTGTCCACATCCCCTCGAAGGGGAAGGCAAAGATTTATTCCTTTAAAGATTATTCTTTCAGCAGTGAGATGATTCAGTGTGATTTTCTTCTGGCCACATGAGCTGCGTTAGCAGGGCAGAGCTGTCCTGTCAGCAGTGTGCCCAGTGTCAGAGCGATCCCTGTCCTGCAGGAAGGTATGCAACCTACTCTTTTTTTTTGTGTGTGTGTGTGGTTTTTTTCTTTTGGCAGACGTCCTTGAGCATTTGAGACGGATGTGAGAGAGTTTTTAGTCCTCATGCAAAACAACCAACTAAACATAACAGATTACATCAGCTCAGGCTTTTCAATTCCTGGATGGCAGCAGAGTGCTAATCCAACCTTCATCCTGGATTTCATAAACTGAAACAAGGGAGGCTGGCAGGAGCAGCGCTGCCGGATTGAGGAAGCTGACGACGGTGCAGCATGTGGGCAACACACTGTATAAAGCTCATAAACTTGTAGGCTGATGTGTGCAGCTACCACTTTGGATTCTGTACTGCTGCTTCCCTCGGCACAAGGCACCAGCAGGCTGAGCATTAAAGCCTGCTCTTTGGAACGGAGCATTTACCCTGCAAGACATGAAGGGCTTCCTGTTTCTCACACTCCTCCTGATGCCCGTGCACGCTGGAACTGCTTGGAGTGCGAAATACGCAGTAGATTGTCCCGAGCCCTGTGACAGTAACGCATGCAAAAGTACTTTGCGCTGTAAGCGAACAGTGCTGGATGACTGTGGCTGCTGCAGAGTGTGTGCAGCTGCTCTGGGGGAGACTTGCTATCGTACGGTCTCGGGTATGGATGGTGTCAAGTGTGGTCCTGGGCTGAAGTGCCAGTTTTACACAGAGGAGGATGACTTTGGTGATGAATTTGGTATCTGCAAAGGTAACAATATTCACTTTGCATGCACCCACTGTGGCAATTTGGCAGCAACCTACATATAGAGCTTGCCTCCTGCTTGAAAGATCTAAAATGGTATTTTTCCAGCTCAGCCCTTAGCCAAGAAGAAAGTGAAAAATACCTGCTGGTATTAAAAGGTGTTACATGTAGGCGGGACAGGGTTATTAATGTGAGAATGCTGTTTAGACCTGGGGATGTGTGTGAGGAAATACGGATGTGGTGTGCTCGTAGATGAGATTTTTGATTGGGACTTGGAAGACCCAGACACTAGTCCTGATCCTTCCGCTGATTTGGTGGGTGGCTTTCTATAAATTGCAAAGACTTTAATCCTGTGAGTCCAACCTTGTCACGGAGTCCCTGCCCCTGCTGGGCTCTCCCTGGGGTGAGGTTCCCTTGGGCACTGCCAGCTGCCTGCCCAGGGACCAGGTCTGGGGTCTGGGAGATGGAGATAACAGCACTGTTTGAGCACCTGGAGATGTTGTCGTGTTTAATTCAGTCCTGCCTTTGAGGTGCTCAGCTACCCTAGGGATGTGGCAGGGGAGGCAAACAGAAACCCTCTTGCCTGAAAGATGGGAATTACAGAACAGGAGTTGACTGAGAGATGTGTAGCCAGCCACTGTTCTCATCTTGTTCCAGGTATGCTGCATGCTGATTTCTTTAGTCATAGACTATAATGGCATTTTTCATTTAAGAGCTATCCTTACTCCATGCAAAAAGGAGAATCTTTAAAAGGACAGGAGGTATTAAGTTACTAAGAAGTAGGATGATATTTTTTAAAATAAATAATTTTTAAAAAAGGTTTTGCAAAGTATGAATGCAGTGAGTTTTCCTGTGTTCGTGTACCACTTCAGTAAGTAGGTACAGGTATGCCTTTGAGTAACTTCCTTAAAAATGGAGATGTCTTAGCAGTTAAACATCAGGAGTATTAATAGCCTCAGCTAAAGCAATGACTTAGGACCAGATGCTGCAAAAATCATTCAGGCTGACTCACATACAGCATACACTTATTTACATTGGTATTTAAAAACAAATTCATGTGCATGTTTGAGGGTGAAACCCAAAATAGTCCTTTTATTTCTAAAGACTAGAATTTGTGCATAAAGGTACTATCTTTGGTGCACCCACCAGAAACGCATTTTACTGAGATAGTTGACTGATCTTCAGTTTATTAAAAATTGCTGCAGTGCAAGATGCCACCTATACTTCTTTTACAAGTTCTTTTGAATTATTATATACTTTTCACTGTCCACATAGGAATTTCTTTGCGATAGCAAAAAAAAGAAACACTGAAGGACATGAGATCTAAATCCCTGTAGCTGAGTCTCTGAAGCTCTGTAGAAAATGTAAAGTAAAATATTTTTTTTCCAGTGAGTCAGTGGAAAAGCTCTCATTAATTTCAATAAAGCCATATTTTGACTTAGAGTTGGAAATTGGTATTTAAGGTTTATATTCCCCATCTATTTATTTGCACTAAATATTATAAATGTCATTTCTAATTCTTTTTCTTTTTTCATCTCATTTCTGAGATAGTACAATCTCTTTCTGTACATATGTGAATTTTATCAGGCAAAGTATGGGGCCAAGTACTGTTATTTTATACATCCATTTCTAGCTATGATACCAGATCTCTCACTCTTTTTAATAACTTCCATGTTTGTAATAATTCACAGAGTCGGGATGGCTAAATTCTCTCTGGTTGCCTATGACTGGTTTACTTTGAATTTGTGGAAAAATGACCTGAACTCTCTGTTCTTCAATTTCTTATTTCTAAAATGGGTAAAACATGGACAATGTATGTTTCAGAGCAATTTTTTTGAGTACTTTTAGTATTATAAGAGTGCATCATATTATTTTCAGTAGCAACATCATTATTGTTCAAAACAGACTAAGGAATACTGGTGCTCTGCACTTTTGTTAGTAAATACCCTCTAAACCTGAGCCATAACTGTCACAGTAAAGAGCATGCTCTTGCTTTCTTAGATCACTGGGAGCTATTTGCAATTTATTTAGGAGCAGTCTCCTGCTGAAAAACATCGTCTAACAGCAAAACTGACTCAGATCTCATTTTTGTCAAATCTGAAGAGCAGCATCAATGCCAGGATTATTCCACATGGAGCCAAGTGCTTTGGGCTCAGACTTGTTTCCATGCTGTTGTGCACAGCTTTGCACCCCACCTCTCTGGGCTGAGTGTCTGAGCACCTGCAACGGGCAGATTGATGTTCCATGTGGTGTGTGCTCTCAGCTTGTCCCTTAGGGAGGACTGTGCACACAAAAACTGTTTTGCTTTGGCACAATTTTGTTTTGGTTTTATGTGGACAAACAGCAGATCAAAGAGTGTTCTTGCTTGGGTAGGGGAGTATGGTGAAGCTCAGTGAGAGCCTCCAAGCTGGAGGGATTCACTGTGCCATCCCTAGCAGGGAATTGGTTGATTTTCCAGTGCTTTTCATTGATAAAAGCATACCCATTGGACATGCAGAGAACTGTAAAACGTTGGCTTCATTTTGGGGCATAAGCCTGATTTTCAGATAGCCTAGGCTGTATGGCAAAACTAAATATTTGTATTGATTAAAGATGAGACTGGACAAACTGAGTGGGATATACCTGTTGTTCAGTGTTATATGCACAGAAACTATGTCTGGCTCAGGAGGTTCCAGAGCTGAAAATGGGGGAGAATATGAAAGAGGAGGTAGCACTTGTGCTTACTATGGTCATTTTCTTTCTTAAGTGTTTTGTGGGACCCTGGGCTGGATGGATCCTTGGTCCAACCCTCAATGGTCATTCATCTGCCCTTAGGAGTTGAACTGGAAACTCTTCAGGACTTGCCATTTAAGGTTACCATGCATGTGGAGTGGGCAAGGACAGCCTGGTATAAAGACCTTTCTCCTGGGACTTCCCAAACTTCTCTTGGGATGATCTCTTGTTTGGGGGTTTGGAAAGGGGATGTTGGAGATGGATTTTCCTTGTATCCATCTCTTCAGCTATGGTTCTGGAAAGGTACCCTGTCCAACTGCAAGGCAGAGGAAGACAAGAACTGTGACTGCAGGTTTAAACCCATTGGGAAGTTATGTGATCCAATACGTCATATGTGTCAGCTATGGGATGGGGCAAATACACTACACCTGACTTATTTTTTTTCGAAAAACATTTGGTCCCATCCTGACAGCTGCCCTTTGGTGCTCCTCTGTGAGCTTGCTCAGGGATGAGTGATTTGAATCAGTGCAGTGTCTGACCAGATGCAGTATACCCATGCAGCTGTCTTAGTGCCAGTGATCCCTTTAGAGAATACTCACTCTTTAGGCTGGAGATGTAGGTGAACTCTTTGCTATCTGCCATGGGAAGGCAGACCTTTGCTGTCTGAGCTGTCACACAGGGGAGAGAAGGCTCTTCCCCAGGAACCGGGAGCATCTCCAGGCTGAGGGTGCGTTTGCTGGATAGCTCCTCAGGGTCGGGGCGGCTGCCTCCACTGAGCCCACCCGCAGTGGTCCCGGCCACAAGCTGCCCAGTGCCAGCAAAAGATTGCAGCTCTAAATCATGACAGTGGTGTAGGTCAGATAATATCATACCCAAATAGTGAATTCAGGAACTTTCTGAAGTCTTCTTCTTTTCCAAATCCAATGCTAATCCTTTAACTACATCCTCTATAATTATATACTTACATATTTATATTGTCTTTAATTTGCATTTTAATACTACAAATGTTTCAGCCAAGGATTATCGATAGCACATTGTAAATAAGTTATAGAAAAAAGAAATTATGTATATCATGTGCATCAAGGTTTGTTAAAAGTGGAAAATTCTTGTAACAAGCAGTCGGCATGCTGAAATCCTGTAGTTAAGGTTTAGCTGACCTCCACTCAAAGGCTTTTCACTTTTAAGGATGTAAGCAGACCAGCTATTAACAGTGCTGGCAGCTGACTTGGATCACTGAAGACTGCTTTGCTGTATTACTTTTTTTCAGAGTGTCCCTATGGTACCTACGGAATGGAATGCAGGAAAACCTGCAACTGCCCCTCTGGCATCTGTGACAGAGTAACCGGGAAGTGTTTGAAGTTCCCATTTTTTCAACTGTCTGCTTCAAAGCCTCCAAATCGACGAAAAATAGTTTCACACACAGGTAAGACTTCATGGGGCAGCTGATTTTAGCAGAAATCACCTCATATGTGATCTACTACCACGCTGTATGCTGTACACAAGTGATGTGTATTTTGGTGGAGCTGTGCAAACAGCTAACAACACAAGGTACATTTATTTTTCTTGTCGGCAGCTCCCTTAACATAAGGCAAGGAACTAGGTGAGCTGTGACACAAGGTAAAAACATTTTGAAATCCTGAGATGGGTGAAACTCTTTGCAGCTGTTGCGTGCGCTAGCAGTACAACATCACCTGTGCAATGGGAAGCTATGCTAGGATTTGCATCAGTCAGTTCAGATACGATGCATGTAGCTGTTTTGTGTACAATAGGATTTCACTAGGTTGCATTTACTACTGTTAGCTAATATATGGTAAAAATTATACTTTTTTTCCATGAAGACAGAGCTTTATACTTTTTCAGATGTCAGCGAACTGTTTATAAAATATTTTATTGTAGTCATTTATCACAGTATCTCTGGAATAAGTTCTTACCTTTAAGATTATATCTGACACCTGTAACAGTTCTTCCCAGAATTAAAAAACAGTGTGTGAGAAACTAGAGTATTCTTGAGGCAGGAAGGAGAGATCACTGAAGGTTTTAAAGCTTGGATTAAAATTTCTTCCCTTTTTATTCTCCACCTGAAGATACTGAGGTATATTTGACTGAACAATATTTACTCTAAATTTAAATACCAATCAAAATCAATACAAATGTAAAGATTTTAAATAAATATCAGAGATTTAATCCTAGACTGGGAGCTTCTCTAGGATTTCACCCAAAAGTATTTGAATTTTATTTCTCCTCCAACTGCATTTGTGTGCCTTATTTTGGTTTTCTCCTGTTATATTAAGCTATCCAGAGTTCACTGCCTTAATACGTGCATTATCTTTCCCTCAATCTCTGTTTAGAGAAAGTTAGACAGCAGCAAACTTCTTCAGCTTATGCTCATACCACATGTAAAATGATCTTTAAAAAAACCTTTGGGAGATGTTCCAGTGCTGATCCTTTTGCATTTTTCTATGTGATTGTGCTCTTTTGCCTTTCCAGGTTTTGTTTATTATAAAGGGTGCTAAAATAACATGAAAAAAATATTTCTGTCTTGCTTTTTTCTGTATCTAGCCTATATTCCAAGTCTTCCCAGGTACCCTGTTTTCATCAGTTCCTCCTCCCCTTTCCTCTCCCTCCCTTGCCTTTGGTCACGAACGTTCTGCTACCTCAATGTTTAGCAGCTTGTCTGATCCAAGCCAGGATGAAATTCTGACGCCACAGAAACAAATGGTGTTTTTTACCCATACAAAGGTTTCACACTGATTTTTGTCCTCAGAGTTCTGTCACTGGAAGTAGACCAGGGACATTGTGGGTAGTACTGCATGGGATGGTCACACAAGGGTTCATTTAATAGCAGTCTTCAGAGGTAGCATCTAGAACAGATCCTCAGTGAATTAAAACAGCTGTGAATGCTTCTGTATTTTAAACAGGTGTGTTTCTGGCCTGTATATTTTATAAAGACATTATGGCTACATATACCCTAGTAAATTTAATGGTACCAGAGTGTGTTTCTGTGCATTGCAATTTGACCACCTTCACAATCAAACAGTAGGGCAGGTGGCCGGCACGCTTTGTCTCAGCCTAGCTAGCCATGCCAAACAACCTCAGCCACAGCTCAGGAATCGGTGTCAGCCAGGGACCATTTCCAGCAGACAAACTGGGTATCTTTTACCTTTTTTTGGAGAGCAAGAGAGTTCAGTGGCATGCACCAGGCTATTCTGCGCCAGCTGGCCTCAGTCAGAATAGCTCCAGGCATGTTTAATTTACTGCTGTAGCTATTGAGGATGTGCTGCTTGGTCCCATGTCACACTGGAGTGTTACAGTGAGAACTGAAAACTGGACCCAAATCACCTGCCTAATACTTAAACTATTAGAAAATGCATCTGGCTTATGCCATAAATTGGCAGAATTTTTGCAACTAGATAATTAGAGGCATTCAGGGAGAATACTGCAAGATTTGTCAGCTAAGGTTTTTCTGAAGTGTTCCCAAACCTGCGACATGGCTGCAGGACAATGTTTAATTCTCTCAATTTAATGAAATCCACCTTTATTTTTGTATATTTTCAGAGAACGACATGGCATCAGGGGATGGCAATTCTGTAAAAGAGGAATTTGTTAAGGAGAAGGCTATTCGGTCTCCAGTAATGAAATGGCTAAATCCTCGCTGATATTTACTTACACTCATAAGACTTTCAAGTGAATGCATTTCTCACAGATTATTGAATATGCAACAAAACACTTTAAAAACAAAGTAGATCTATAGCATATCAAAATGTAACCTCTGAAGGCCAATTGTGATTCTGTTCTTCATGAGAAAAATGTTTACTTAAAAATAGACTGTACAGTGTATATGATTTTTGATATTTGTATTGATAAGTATTTGAAAAGAGAAATGTCTTGTGGATTCCTGAATGTACAGTAATATTGAAAAAAACAACACGATTCAACCCTCATCATTTAAATAATGCCAGAGACCAACTCTTGCAGCCTGAGGCCAGAAAATCTCTTGCTGAATTCAGTGAACAATTTGGGTGAGTGAAACTATTGGTGTGGATCCAGCGTGAAAGAAATGCACATCGACAAATCCCAGGATAGAAAGCAACACGCCTGAATTACAAGAATCTTAATAACACAGGAGCAAAACAGCGTGAATTAAATAAACCAACGTTAGTCATTAGTCATTTTCTGGTTTTTGGAAGTTTGGTGACAATTTCTCAGAGATAAATACGCCTTTCTTCAGTAAGAAAACACCCAGCATTTCAGTTTATACATTGTGAATAACTTAGCCAAGACACTGCAGACGTATATTGCATTGAGGTAGATTTCTGAAGTTAAATTCTGTACAGAGAAACTGCAGCTTGGTAGAGTATACAGATGTGTAGGGGGGACCTGAAATGAAAGAAGCTCCTTAGCAGTATTTAAATATATGTTTCTATAAAGCAGCTACTTTGGTGCCATTAAGGCGACGTCTGCATTTCTTGGGGAAGAGGAGGTCCAATTCCAGAGGCCAGCAAATGGACCTTCGTACTTTCCATCTTCACTGCTGGCTGTGGCCCAGCTGCGACTCACAGGGAATTCATCTGATCCAGCGTAGGGAAGACTTGGATGCTCAGTGAATGGTAGTGCAGCCACATCCTACACTACTTTGGTGCCCAGTCCTTCGTGTCTTACTTACACGAGCCAGCGGTCACATTTCAGCCAGGAGAACAACTTACATACATGAGAGTGTTGTTGGAACTGTCATTCAGTCCAGACATGGGGATATATTTGTAACATAAAATTCCACACTGAGATGGGTTTCCTAGTGTGTCTGGAAACAACCAGATCATCAGATAATGAACAGTGATGTAGGTGTGTCAGAGTGAACCTGGATTGCATAAGTTGTGGAACTGCCTCGTAATGCAGAGCACTCTCATTGGAAATGCGGTTTGAATTGAGTATTTCCTTTGAAATCAATGTGAGCTTTGACAGTGACTTCAGTGAAAGGAGCACACAGTACCACAGCCAAAGTTTGGTGCAGGATCTGAAAACATACTTTAAAAACTATGAACAACAAAAACTCCAAAACCTTTAAAGAGTCCAGATCCTGATCCAAAGCCAATGTTGGTGGAAGCAGGCTACTTTCACCTGGGAAAGCATCACTGAATCGCGCTGTTCTAGGAAAAAAGGACGAAGACAGCAGACAGTCAGTACGGCAGTCCAGGCTCTCTTGCCATGATAATCTGAGACACATAAACATAAATCTCAAACTAACATATAACACATTTTAACCTGTATTGAATGTTTAGGTCTGAGAGGGAGCAATATTATCTTGGGCTATTTACAACAAGTGCGTTGATTCTCATCTACTGATATCAAAAGAAATGTTTTCTTGATTTCAGTGAGAGCAGGATCAAACCCACAGTCCTTCAGCAGACCGAAGAGAATTATTTAAAGAATGTAGTAAATATTTGCATACATTATTACTATTTTGCTAGAGTGTCATGAATGACATTACAAGTTCTTGAATGTAAATCTAATAAGCTGGTTGGTTTTAAAAAGTATATGATGATTATTGTTCAATAAAAAACAAATGAAAGCACTGCCGTCTATTGTGTCTATCCAATAATGACAGAGCAAGACTGCTGGTGATGGTATAGCCATGGTGCATGCAGACTAGGCACAGTTTTGCTCCCAAATCCACAGAAAGAATTTCACCAGTTCCGAGTGCAGGAGGATGGTCACTTCCCTAGTCCTGCTGGCCACACTATTTCTGACAGAAGCCAGGATGCTGTTGGCCTTCTTGGCCACCTAGGCAGACTGCTGGCTCGTATTCAGCTGGCTGTCAAGCAACACCCCCAGGTCCTTCTCTGCCGTGCAGCTTCCCAGCCTTGTTGAATCTCCTCCAACTGGACTTGGCCCATCAATCCAGTTGTCCTGGTTTGAGGTAAAAAAACCACGACACCAGTCTGTCCAGATCCCTCTGTAGAGCCCTTCTACCCTGAAGCAGGTCCCCCCACCCAACTTGGTGTCATCTGGAAACTTACTGAGGATGCACTCGATCCCTTCTTCCAGATCCTTGAGGAAGATATTAAAGAGAACTGGCCCCAATACTGAGCCCTGAGGAACACCACTTGTGACCGGCTGCCAACTGAATTTAACTCCATTCACGACCACTCTTTGGGCCTGGCCATCCAGCCAGTTTTTTACCCAGTGAAGAGTATGCCCATCCAAGCCATGGGCAGCCAGTTTCTCCAGGAGAATGCTGTGGGAAACAGTGTCAAAGGCTTTACTAAAGTCCAGGTAGATAATATCCACAGCCTTTGCCTCATCCACTAAGTGGGTCACTTTGTCATAGAAGGAGATGAGGTTAGTCAAGCAGGACCTGCCTTTCCTAAACCCATGCTGCCTGGGCCTGATCACCTGGTTGTTCTGTGTGTGGCATGTGACGGCACTCAGGATGATCTGCTCCATAACCTTCCCCAGCACCGAGGTCAGACTGACAGTCCTGTAGGTCCCCGGATCCTCCTTGTGGCCCTTCTTGTAGACAGACGTCATATTTGCTAACCTCCAGTCAACAGGGACCTCCCTGCTTAGCCAGGATTGCTGATGAATGATGGAAGGTGGGTTGGTGAGCCCTTCCGCCAGCTTCCTCAGTGCCCTTGGGTGGATCCCATCCAGCCCCATTGACCTGTGTGTGTCTAAGTGGTGTAGCAGGTGGCTAACCATTTCCCCTTGGATTATGGGGGCTTTGTTCTGCCCTCTGTCCCTGTCGTCCAGCTCAGGGGGCTGGGTACCCCGAGAACAACTGGTCTTACGATTAAAGACTGAGGCAAAGATATTCAGTACCGCAGCCTTTTCCTCATCCTTGGTCACTATGTTTCCCCCTACATCCAACAAAGGATGGAGACTCTCCTTAGCCCTCCTTTTGTTGTTAATGTAATCATAGAAATATTTTCAATTGTCTTTTACTGCAGTAGCCAGATCAGGTTCTAGCTGAGCTTTGGCCCTTCTAATTTTCTCCCTGCGTAACCTCAAGACATCCTTGTGGTCCTCCTCAGTTGCCTGCCCCTTCTTCCAAAGATCATAAACTCTTTTTTTCCCTGAGTTCCAGCCAAAGCTCTGGCTGGTCTTCTTTCCCGCTGGCTCATCTTTCGGCACATAGGGACAGCCTGCTCCTGTGCCTTTCACATTTCCGTCTTGAAGAATGGCCAGCTTTCCTGGAGTCCTTTGCCCTTCAGGACTGCTTCCCAAGGGATATGCAGTGATGTTCATGGAACCAAAGGCTGCTCACTAGCCTTTCCATCCTTTCGTCTTTCTACCTTTCCTTTCACATCTCTCCTGGCTCCCCACTGCACACTCCAACTCATTTCTCCTATTTTGCACACATGGATTTTCTTTTAGACTTTTTTCCTTTCTTCACCCAACTCTGTGTTCCCCGTGTCCTCTTTTCAGCTGACCTTTCCTTCCCACACCAGCCTGAACTTAGCTACAGAGGTTCTTCTCTCCTGGGGTAAAAGTCATGAGATGGTACATCGCACAATGTGCCCCTGTCATCTAGTTTCTAGATTTGTATTTAGTGGGGTCATATATTATTTCCAGTAGGAATACGTTTGGCAAATAGGCCTCATTTCTAGTAGCGAGACTATTTTCTCAACTGCTAAACAGTAAGCTAGTAATTTATGCACCACCTCTTATTTTATATTTAATGTGCAGCAACGCTGATAAGAAGCATGCTGTAATGCAATATTGTTTCTATTACAGCCTGTACTATAGGATGCTCCAGACACTGTTACAGTTCAAACAATACACCATCATATGTTTTAGAGCCATGTCTGAAATACACAGAATAAAAAAGTCTGAAATATATTCATAGGTGATTCATCCATGATTCATATGATAAGCGATAAATATATTTCCAGTGTAGACCAACTTTTAATGAAAAACAGCAGTCAACTTCAGCTGTACAAAACATCTTTAACATACTTTAATGTACAATTTCATTACATAAATACATTCACACAAGTATTGTGAGACATACCACTGCCTAATCACCACAGTGGGTTTAACAATATAAATTCGCCACTCTGATCTGCTGGGACATACATATTAAAGCAAACATACCAAAGTATATATTTTAAATGAAAATATATTTATTATCACCTCTGTACGTGCTTGCTATCTATTTAAATGGACTGCCAGGTCACAGCAGTGCTTTGAAAGTATTTCCTGACACCTGCAAAGTTGGTAAATATTTCCTGTTTTTGTTGTGTCTGCTGAAAATAGGAATTTTACAAGTTGGACTGATAACTTGACAGGCACCATGGTCTCCAGTTTGGCAGGTCTTAATGTGGTTTCCACTGGGGTTTGTGACTGTCCGAGGAAACTTGGGCTGACAAACTGACATGTTCTGGCTTTCTAGCTCTCCCAAAATAGCCACCAGCACTATTCAAGTGTAGTCAATTGTCCATCTATCTCCTGGGTGGCCGCAGACCATATACTACCCAGACATGTGGCTTAATTTTTGCAGAATGGATGAGAATAGCAATTAAATAGGTGTTAATACAGCAAGACCTCTGAGTGCTGAAGCATTCCTTCCCATCTCCTGACGGAGCAGCTGCCAGTGACCCCTGTGCATGTGCTGGGTGCCTCGGCTGTGGCTGCAGTGGTTGTGTTGCACCTACGCCTGGAGAGCCTGGCTCTTCTGCAGGCGCCAGCTGGAATCCGGCCGCATGCCTGGCAGCCCCGTATCCCCCGCACTGCCTTCCTGCAGGATTCTCAGGGCAGGCAAAACGCTCCATGTAAACAAACAAACCTGTGTTTGGATGAAGAAAAAGACAGAGATTTCCTTAACTTTATTAATATATGATGCTCGTGATCCTCTCTGATCCTCTCCCATCCACTGTGCTTCCAAAGTGGCTGCAACTCAGATTCATGTGCTAGCTCCCTTCTGACTTGTGAAAGCTATCAAGTAAATACTCACCTGAGATTAAGGGCAACAGCTGATTACACATGAGGTGATCTTCACCATTCTAGCGAGACACAGATTAATTTTTCTTGAAATGACATAATTGATGCAGTCTTTCTCCTCTGCAAACGCCGAGCCTATAGAAGTGGTATTTGATAAATAGGGACAACTGAAATAATGTGAATATTACTTGAAAATATCTTTCTTCCTCACAAAAGAAACATCTATTTTTGAAGAACAAATAATGGATTGGAATGCCATTGAAATCCAAACACAATATTAGTATGTTCCTGAAAAAAAAAAAGGTACAATGCTGGGGGAGAATGCGCCAGAGCCCTTGCAGCTGTGTCACACTTTCCTGTTTGTTATTTTTAGTTTTCCATTCCCGCTTTTTATTTTGGGCTTTGCTTTGCTTCCTATGCAGCTTCCCTTTAACTCCTGTATAGCTCTGTCTTACATATTTCAGGCATTTGGCTCACCCCTCCCTCCTCCCCCCCGCTTTTTTTCTTCAAAGGAAACCCAAGCGATGCTGTTCAGTTTCAGGAACTCATGTTTCTCTTGGCAGTGGTTGAGTTCTTGGTTTTCTAAAGGCATTTAGGAAATTTACATTGCTAGTTTTCAGCTTTGAACATGCTCAGGCTTTATAAACATAAGAAAAGAGCAGCACACAAGGAAAGCCCTTCAGTATGTCCTGGTCTTTGCACCTGGGAAACTGCCACTATCCAGTCCCAGATTAAAGTTTCAGGATGATATGTAATAAAAAAAAAAGAACAAAATGGGCTCTGGTGAAACACTGTATTATAAAGAAATCTTTTCTCCCCCCCTTGTTCGTATGTTGAAGTATTTGTAATCTTACACAGCCATATAGCTGATCCATAGAACAGGAAACGTTATCACCTCTGAAAACTGTACCACAAACCTCACATTACTGAGTGCTTTGCTAGCAGTCTAGGACCTATCTGCACAGAATTACTTAGGAAACTCAGCTGATGTTTAAAAAATAGAAAGATTTTTTGTGGAAATATTTTATTTCTCCCACAATAAATCTCATTGCAAGGGAATGCACTTCATTGCAAGTGTGCATCCAGAGACTCAGAAATCAACAGCCACATGCCCAGTCCAAAAGTTGTTGTTAAAAACCCCAACCCAGTCCAAACCCTTTAATATTTTGAAACAGATGCCATGATTTCTTGGGTCTTGGCTCCCAACTGAGACTGAAAGCTCAAGGCTGCCAGTATTGATACGGCCCAACAGTAAGTACAAAACCAGAACACACAACAAAGGAGGGTGAACAGCGAAAGCATCTGTTTCCCCTCCCCTAATCCTCCCATCTCCCTACTTTAAAAAGCCTCCTCAAGCTGCTGAAATTTGGCCGCTACCATGACAAGGAGCAATGGCTGGCTCCCTCCGGCCAGCGTGAGCACAGGCATACCCAGCACTGCCAACCGCTGCACCTTTCCACCAACACGCCCAGCTTAACATCGATAAAATGTGTGATGAAAACTGTGCACAAATGCCCTGGGCACAAAATTAAATAATTACCAATGAGCATAGGCTATACCTGGGTCCAGATCTTTCCCAGGTCCTGGTGGTGTTCAAGTCTATAGCTAGCTTGGCTCTACCTCGGATAAGTAGATGGTCATAATGTGGGGGATGTTTTCTATTGATCCCCATGGTGGACACACAGAAAGTAGAAGGTGAGATCAGTTTCAGCCAACTCAAAGTGGCAAATACTGGGACATCAGGAACCTGATGACTTCACATAGGAAGTACGTGGCATCTGATATCAACCCTAACACTTGGTAAGGTAGAGCTGTCTTCCAGTGCTGCTGCTCACCTCAGTGAAGAGCATAACATGATGGGGGAGTAAGAGTGGTCACATCACGTCAAACTAAAGATCATTCTAGTCCAATAACCTCTTCATAATGACCTTTAGGTCCCTCACAGCCATCCAAACTGCCAGTCTTTTTCTCAAGATATCCCCAGGATCTGTCAAGTCTTTCCAGTGACCAGGTCTATCATAACCACCAAGGCAGAGGACTGTTCTGGGAAGCACCTGCCAGTGCAGGTGGCAGAGACGCTTGTGCTGTGTTGCTGAATAGCCCTGAAAGACTCAGCTGTGATCGGAGGGGTTGGGCAGATCCCAGTCTAGTCACTTCATGAACTGGTGGCCCACCTGCAGCTTCCCACACCTTTTGATCCAAGATAGGACGGTTTCCTTGAAACTCTTTCATTTCTGTTATCTTAAGTGACTCTTGAAGAAGCACCATCCAACCTCAATCCTTGGCCTGGTGTTGGTCTCTGAGGTGAGCCACACGAGCCTCCCAGCTGCACACAGCATATTAGCAAATTCAGCTGAGGGTTTGCATCTGCTCTTTTCCCCCTTGCTCTGTCTGGGCAGAGCTTGGCTGGGCAGAAACCCCCACGCAGCTGCCTGAAGGCCTTCACAGGGTTCTGGGTACTCATAAGCCCCTTACAGCTACTTCATTTTTTTAAAAAAAATTGTATTTATTTATTTTAATTCCTTTCCTTAGGCTTTTAACTTTGCAGTTGTGTCAGTAATGGAAAGAAAAGACCAGGCTTAAAGGCTGTTGAAAGGCTGTGTTTCAGGGGCAGGCTGTACTGCTGCAACTGCATGACGTGGCAGTGATTGGAATTAACAGGAGAGGAGAGGGTAAAGACCTTAATTCTCCAATTAAGTCTGAGCCTATAATCAGCTCACGGGCTATACACTGGCCTCTCTTACCGTACACAGAATAAGAATTCTTTCTCAGGACGCTTAATTTCCTAGGATCAAAATAAAGTGCCAAAAATAGCTCTCTTGGCCGATTGATGTGAACTACCTGGTTCCACGTGGAAGAGTTTCTGCCTGTTCCATGTGTTTCTATCCTGCAAACTACTGCATTATCAAAGGCCCCAAATGGCTCCTTTTCTTTATTTATGTCTTTAAATGTTGGAATGGGGAGAGTAGTTCTTATCTTTGTGATATTTCCTCCCCATGTTATATTAAGGTAAGGAGATGCTGGAGAACTAGAAAACAACAGAGAAAGGAAAGAACCATATCATGTCATATTCAGGAACTCTTTTGTTCCACCAGGACACAAATTACTTCTATATTACATGGGGAATTTGGTGCTGAAAAAAACCCCAAAAAACATAATATACCCACATAAACCGACATTTTATTTTATAGAGCATCTGCCATTTTTTTTTTCTGTTTGGGTTTGTATATCCCCAAAACTTTTGATCCAATACTGTTTCCAATAAAGGAAATGGGAAAAATTTTTGTGACTGGAAAATAAATAATGGGAACAGTAGCACTGCCCGAGGAGTATGAAATTGTGCAGGACTTCATATGCTGTTTACTAGCAGAGCAGGAGTTGCTCCAAGAAATATGAACATAAAGCTGGGTTAAATATTCAGTGGAGGTAAATGCCCCTGCATTTATCTGTGTTTATTTGTGTTTGTTACTTGGATGTTCTTTACTTTCCTGCGTGCATGTGAATACCCTTACTGTATTTCCCAAATTTTCAGTCATCTCCGCTCTCTGGAACTCCTTGGATTTGCAGCCAGGCCTCTGTTGTGAGCGAGAATTAAGATCTGTTCATTATGTTATGCAGAGAAAAAAGGTTTTTTTTTATGAATCAAAAAATGTGCTCTCCATTTAGAAAAACACAATATATCCTCACTCCACGTAAACAATCTGACCTTCAGGTGGAATGCAGCCAGAGGGGCTATAAATAGCACCCTTAATAAGGAAGGAGACAGAAGTTCAACTGGCAGTGCTGACATACGGAGAAATAGCAAATGAGCTACCTGTAGCTCTTGTGTGCTAAAAAGCTCAGATGCAATTTATATAGGAACTCGGCTGAATCTGTGCTGAGCAGGTAGGAATATTTTTCTGCTGAAAACAAGAACGGGGATCCCTGTGTATTACAAAAACCTTGTGGCGCTTCCTCCACCGTTTCATGAGCATCTCACAGTCTTTAGTGTGTTCCCCCTTGCCGCACTCGTAGACAGAAAGGCACTGCATCTTGCAGACAGCAAACTGAGGAAAGAGGGGGCCACGTGTCCCACCCAGGACCCCACTGGTACTCCGTGCCAAGGCAAGGGCTCCAGCCAGCTGTTGCAGGCACCAGGTTAGCGATCTACGTATTGGATCATCCTCTTTCACAAAGTGCTTTCAAACCATTTGCGAGGCAAACCTCCAGGCATCCAGGGGCTTAGTAAGAAGGATGTCTATTAGTTTGACTTCTGGTTGCTTTGATTTGGTACGAGGGGGGACTTGATTATGGTGCAGGGTGTGCACTTTCTCTGTGTCCTAGAGCCTTGTAATTTTAATGAAGAAGCTCTGAGCATGAGATGACTACTGTTGCGGTTTGACTTATCACAGCTCAGCAAGTCTGCACAACAGTCATGAATGTTTTCTCTGCCTCTGGACAGATGTTTGCTTCTAGCACGCTTGTGCACCTTCACAAATGTTTCTCCAGGAAGACTCAGGTGAATATATTTTTGTCCACACAGATATTTTGGGAACCAGCATTTTTTCACAGAAGTATGTTTGTATGTAAGACAGAGGGTGCACATGAATGATGGCAACTCGCTGTCATCTGCAATTAAGTTTTATTGATTTCTCAGGGAACATAAACTAAATCACAGGATGATCCTCTCCACAGCCCCTGCCCACATATATCTCTGAACCTGCTGGGACTGTAGAAGCATAAAAGTCCAGAAGGACAGATAACACCAATATCAGTTCCTGTTGTAGTCCTCAAACATGCTGTAAAAAACATTGTATGTCCCAGCTTTTATTTTATCTCCCAAACTCACTGCAGTGGCATGGAAACCTGGAAGTCCTGCTTCCCTCCTCAAAACCAGGCCTGCTTCTCCTACAATGCAAGCAACATCCTCCACATCAGAACAAAAACTGAACAGACAGACCATCAAAGCTGTGCAAAAGCACCAGCTGCCCGGACACGTACCAGGACAGCAAAGTTATTTACCCCAGGAGCCTTTCAGATGATTCAGGTCAATTCTATTGTACATGGAGTTGACTCACGTAACTGCGAGACCTCATTGTCCCTTTCCCTGTCTGGTTCCCTCCTTTTGTTTCATGCCATTGTTTCTAGGTGGACATTAAAATGCTTTGGGACAAAGAGCATGTCTTCCTGTGAGCTTACACAGAGTCAAGTACAAAGAAGTCCCAGTCCCGTGCGGGGCTGTGCAAACCCGTACTGCTCTGAGAAAAGCACATGCGTATAAACCCCTGCAGCTAAGCATGCACATGTGCAAATATGTATACTCGAAATGTTGGTGATAATGAACATGCATGGTGATGTATCACACCTGCAAATCATAACCGTGGTTCAGTGTCCCTGATATTCCCTGTATGACTCTACAGCAGGAGTTACACACAAGGATAATCAGACTAGCAGTGTGTCCTTGTGTGTGGACAACATGCTGTATGTCACAGCTGTCTGTATTAGAGTAGCTCTTTGAGCTCCTATTTACTGTTCTCTTCTTCCCTCTTGCTGGGCTAAAGTAAATTCAGCCTCTCTACTATGGTAATTTGTTTCTTCCTGTCTGCATTTTTTCTAATTCTTGTTATAAAAAGTTCTTTTATATATTTTTATCACCACAGATGTTTTTCCAGGGTGCAGTGAAAGTTATTTCGGCAGACAAACCATGTCTCATTCTCCTCCAGTTCTGTAAGACAGATGACATGTCGTTCTAAAACTGATTATCTATTCCCTCTCCCACAGCACTGATTTAAATTATTTTCTTCAATTAAATTTAAAATGTTTACTTCTTTTTACTATTTCTGTACAGTTCTTCCTGGTAAGAGTAAGTCTCCTTCCATGATCTGGAACATGCAATAAAGAAAACAGAAAAAAATAGAAGAAACATTGAGCCACTGTTTGAAGCTGTGAAGCTTCTAACACTATAGTGCAATGACTATGTCCTACACTTGTAATAAAAAATAATAGCCATATTTACCTCTTGCATAATGATTGCACCTTTATCTCTAACGCACATTCCCCTTTCCTGTTTAAAGAGGAAGAAAGTGAGACCCAAAGTACTGATGTAACATAGCTGGGTTTACCCACCAGACAGGGGAGAGCTGGAAACAGACTCAGGTCTCCAGCTAATCCTTGAGATGCTGAAAGTCATTTATCACTTTTTAAAACCTAAGTCTATGCCCTGGGATTTTTTTCCCTGAGGACAAATGTGGCTGTTTCTGCTGTGCTTCCCCAGTAAGTGCTTACGGGAGGGCAACTGGGGTTTTGTATGAGGGTAGTAAAGACAGCAAGAACGAGTCCCTTGGCCATGGTGCCAAGTTTCCAAGCAGCAGCTGAAAACATCTCCAGAATCTTTTCCTTGCCATCATGCCTTCATGAAAGGTAAATATTTTTCTTTCTGATCTGTACACTTAGCGCTTTGAAATGTTTTCATCAGCCACAGGATGCTGTCCTCTAGTTTGAAATAAATGATTCAGTGAAAAGTTATATTTGAGAAAGTCTATTACTAACACAGTTCATTTAAAAAAAAGCCAGAAACCTTGTTTAAACTCAGACGCTCATTACCAGCTGAACAGCAAATCTCCTTATGCTTGAGACTTTTATTTACTACGTGGTTTGTTAAAATGAGGCATGATTTTGGGAAAAGTAGCAGTTCCAACTCGCCTTGCAAGTTGGAACTACAAATCCCAAATCCTGTAGAGTATTTCTGAGTTTGGGAGAAGAGGCATTGCCACTGAATTCACACCCACACTCGAACTTCTGGGGAGAAACAAAACCAAGCAAACCTATAAATCAGAAGGAAAGAGAAAACCAAAAAGCTACACCCAGCAATGCTTACTGGGGAGAAGTGGCTCCTCTTTGTCTACAAGGTTGTGCCCTGGCCAGGTCCTGTCTGACACATTACTTCCCTCCACCTTGATTTCCTTTTCTCCTTTCATTCCCCAAGGTGTGCCCACTCTGCCAGTGCTTTGGTCCTCTCCCCGGCTGTGCCTCCCCGCTGCCAGGCACGCTGCTTGCTGAGCACCACATGCTTCCCAAACCCTATCCAAGGCTCTCCCATTGCATCTCATTCGCAGTCCTCCTGAAAATGCTTTGGGTAGAGGTAGGCGGGCTGTGTGGAGGTTGCCCTCCAGACCCGGCAATGTGAACCTGCAAACGTGGCCCTTCCTGGGGCAGAGATGCCACCTCTGCAGGGTGACATGAACACAGCCAGTAATATTCTTGTGTGCATGGGTTAAGGGATCGAGGACCCATGGAAGCAGCCTGGCAGGGAGCTAACAAGTGGGTCCTTCTGAAGTCTGTTCCTCTCATTGCCAATTTGAAACCATTTCTTTAGACAGAACCGGCACTGGTGGACCCACGGGTCACACACATCCTCCAGGGCTCACCTCCAGGGCTCACCCGTCATCTCTGCAGCCCTGCAGCACCAACACTGTTGGGCTGTCTGCACGTAAAAGGCTTTCTGTTTTAGCAATACTGGCAACTTCTCTTCACCTGAGCAAGAAAGTACTTTTGTTGGCATCGTCTCTCAAAACCAGTTCACAGTGGAATAAGCTCTGCTGACAGGAGACTCTTTTTCCGGAATAACTGTATACCCCCCTAAGGCTTTTGTTGGCAATTTTCTTCAGGCTCACAGCCAAGGTCAGCATGATGCACTAGCCCACTGCAGGGTGGCAATTCATTCAAATCATAACGCCAAAGAACCCCGTTTCCAAGGGAAAGAGCCAAGTGCTCTGCTCCCTTTTTGTCATTAAGAATGATATAACTTCTCTACCTGTGTAAACTTTCCTGGAATTGTACTTGTATCCCACCACTTTGACTGAAAATGTGTTGCTTAGCTCATGCTGATTTAAATCTCTTATTTAAATAGGATTTTTACTGGATGGAATCTGGGGACTTGAAAGTGCAATGGAAGAAAGCAGGTGGGATCAAATAAAGAATTGACAAACAATGCAACCTGGACATTTTTAAGAATTATTGTGTTGATTTTTCTTAAAAGCAGCAGCAAAGTGCTCTGGGAACACTGCAGGTTTGGATTCCGCTGAGCATTTTTTTCAGTTGCAGCTTGCTGAATTTTATGTGAAATCCAGAGAAAAAATAATGAAAAACATACATCTTCGTATCATGCCGTAATTCACTATTAGTGCAAATAGGCATTTTGTCCTTTAAAATGAAGTTCTATAAATAAAACCAGTGCCTATTGCTACGATAACATATTAAGTTTTTTTAAACTATGAACTGTTTAGTGGCATCTATATTGTTCTTCATTTTCCCCAGAATTTTGTTGGCAATATTAATGAGTGATTTGTGGTTATCATAACAATGGGTAACTATTTACTTCTGAGGGAAAGAAAAAAAAAAGACAACAGATAAAGGATTTTCTGTTTCTCTTTTCATTTGTTTGTTCTGTGTGGAGAGGAAGAGTTTAACATATTGTACTCTGAGCCAAAATAATTGTAAAATGACATTGGCACCAATATCTGAAAAATGTCGGAGAAAAACAAAGCTTAGGAAAAGCAAGAATAAATATTTTGCAAGAGAAAAGATAGCGGGTTTTTATGTTTTAAAAATGTACTCTTTGTGGTAGACCTCAATGGCTGGGAGCTCAGTTCTCCAGTGGTGTCAGCTTTCTGAACGGTGTGTTTAAATTTAAACATATATGTAATATTGTAAGCTCTACTCAACTGTGCAGTTTCAAAAGTACTCGGAAATTTCCCTGCGTGAGATGAGAGTCCTCTGCATCTCACAGGTGTGGGACACTGCAAACACCTCTGGAATAAATGGGGAGGGTGTCTGCACTCAAACCCTCCCTGATAGCTGTGTCTCAGCTCTCGTTAGCTAAATAAGTCATCAGGGGACATCACCACAGCTGAAATGTCTTCAGAACCTGGAATGGACCAGGCCTGTGTTACCCTTTCTCAGCTAAAATGAAAGCTGTTTGGAACTACTGGATTCATACACGCAAACTGGCCAGGTTCCCTGGAGACTTTTTTGGGGACCTGTGATCCTGCCACTGGAATTCTTAACCAGAGTGGAGTGATTTTATATTCACTTTCCCTCTTTCTGCGTTGGGTTTGAGCAGTGTCTCGATGAGACCGGGCAGTCTGCAGGGAAACATTTGCCAATAGCTTTGAGAGCCTTTCCCAGCCAGAGGGTAACTCTGGGATTTACACTTGGCTTTCAGGTCCAACTTCAGCCTACATTTACCTTTAAATCTGTCATATTTACATACTAAGGGACACTGCTCTCTGTTTGCATGCAACACAGCAGATAAGAGGACTGCACATTTCACCCATGGGCATTAGCATATCTAAAAGCCCACCCGTGTAATTGCCCTCTCAGATAGACAATACACTTTTTAATTGCAAAATGGAGACCTTATTTAGGAATCTAAGACAGTGTACAGGTCCACCTAAGGCTGACCTGCTGTTTGCACCCTGCATCTCAAAGGCAGAACAGATCAGCAGTTACTTGCAACCATGGTTGAGCCACAGAGTGCACAGCAAGCCACAGAGCATTCATTTCACAACCCAGTGAAAATCTGCAGAGACACAGCTCCAGCCACACTGCCTATTGTGTGCTGGGTACCTCTGCGTGCCTCAGTTCACAGCTAAACCAGACTTACGTGATGAACACCACCAAACAACCCCAATGATGAAAGACTACCAAGTCTGGGAAGATGCCATGCATTCACTGCTAGGCTTTGGAGTGGGGCTTACCACGCTGAACAGATGTGCTTACCACACTGAACAGATATGCTGCAGAAACCAAGAGACTAGACTAAAAGAACTTAATAGTGTGGCCAGTTACTGTGTGTTAGTCCCAGGGCTCCATGGGGCTACACAAAGCTATGGCTGACCTGATCCAGTGCTGGTGAGTCTTGCTTGGAGGGGCAGGTTGAACTCAAGCCCTCCAGGTGTCCCCTCCAACCACCACCTCCACAATTCCGTGTTTAAAGTGTTTATACAGCTTCAGCTGCAGTGTCATTTGCCTTCTTGTTAAAGCTCTACACTCCTAAACCCAGGCCAGTTTACACACTCACCTGACCTAGTCTTGGTGTCCCCTAGAGGGCCAGGGAAATTCACTCAAAGAACTTACATTGCTCTGTAGATTCTATAGAGGAACTAGGAAGAATAGATCAGCAGCAGATGTCCACACTGCAGTTGTCTGAGTTAGGTCAGGTGAATACTACCCCATGTTTTCAAGTGAGACAAACACCACAGTATTCTTCCGGCCCCTGTGTTAAAACAGCATTTACAGCTATATAGAGATTGGAAATAGTGAACCAATATCACAAGGATAACTCTGTGCCCAAACTCTTCCCAGGAGTACATTACCCTGCAGCTGGTGAATGGAAGTTAGACTAGACTATAACAGACCAGACCAGACCAGAAAAGATTATTTCAGTTAGGAGGGACCTACAATGATCATCTAGTCCACCTGCCTGACCAATTAAATATCACACAAAGCTAAAATGCAGTGGCAAGAAAATGCAGGCCTTTTTAGTGTTATTTGACCAGTAGGAAGTAATAAGAACATTACAGAGTTGTCATTAGGGAAGAAGAGGAATATGTAAAATATCCGCTGATTTAATAGATAAATGCACATTCTGGGTGAAATTAAACTTTTTCACCAAGATACTGAACTGTGGAAACAGGAGAGACTTGTGAGCTTTTAAGAAAGTTTCGTTTTCCAGAAACTGTGTATTTCTGAAAATGGGACAGGGTTTGTGAATAAGCGTTTTCATCTAACATTGACCTCCGAACACCTATCCTTTGTCTGTTACCTTGAACATTTGTCCTCTTAAGTGTGACAAACATGAAAGCAATCGGTTAGTCAAACAAAACCAACCAAAGTGACCATGAGCATCCATGCAGAGGGAAAGGTATCCCGATTTGGTGCCATGATTCTGTATGACCATGATTGACATCTCTGCTTCCCAAAGTCACTTAACAGCAATAGAAATAACTTGTTACTGTGGCAGGAAAGAATAATAATAAAAATGATGCAGAGAGATACTAAAAGTATCAAAATCACTAACCAAGGTTTCAGAGGGATAGGAAGTACAAGCTGGTCTCACCATCTTGGTGGCAATGGCTCCTGAGGTGGTTAGCAGAGAGCAGGAACTGCAGAGGAACAACAGCAACAAAATGCCTAAGGACTCACAGAAAGAACAGACTCTTTCCCTTCCTCTCTGTTGAGGACTGATCCCAAACACCAAACCAGGAGGAATGAAGAGCCTGAAACGTCTTGGATGAAATGTAATTCTGACTTCCTTCCGTCCTGTCTGGTACTTAAATAGAAGATGCAGATCCCTATCTTAAACCCTTACCAAGGAAGGAAGAACTGTGTTAAAGCTCTGCGTGTTCAGATGCTGAGTAACTGTGGATACGACAAGGGAATTAGGCATTTCATTCATTTCTAAAACATTTTAATGGAGTCCATCCTCACCAGGTCAAGTGGCTCTGGTGGCAGGTGAAAAGATACATCAGCTGTGGGAATGAAATATTAAGCCACAATTTTGTTCAGACCACATAATTGCTCAAGCAGAGCACAGTGCACGGGTACAGAACTCCAAGTTGACACCCCAACAGGTGCTGGTAAAAAGGCAGTGTGTTGGAAAAAAAGCAATAGGAGACCCTAATCTAGAGGTCTATGTGCTGGGAGAGAACCCAGCACCCAAGGTCTTCAAGGGTTTTATCAGACAGCGGGAGGTGAGCTTGCTGGTGCGCTGTGGACTTCATCTGTTAGTCTTGAGTTTCACTTGGAATAAAAGAACTTGGTTTGGGGGAATGCACGCATTTATGGTTTGAGGGATGAATGTGCGCAGAGAAAGAAATCAGATAGGAAGGTTTGTTATAGAATCAGAGAACCATAGAATGGTTTAGGTTGGAAGGGACCTTGAAGATCATCAAGTTCGAACCCCACTGCCATAGGCAGGGACACCTCCCACTAAACGAGGTTGCCCAAGGCCACGTCCAGCCTGGCCTTGAACACCTCCAGGGATGGGGCCTCAACAACCTCTGGGCAACCTGTTCCAGTGCCTTACCACCCTCAAAGTGAAAAATTTCTTCCTAATGTTTAATCTAAACCTGCCCTCTTCCAGTTTAAAGCCATTCCCCCTCGTCCTATCACTACATGCCCTAGTAAAAAGTCCTTCCTTATGGTCTGCTTAAGAAAGAAAATGTGCGGGTTTTTTCACTTTTTTATTTTTCCAGTGGGATTTCCAGAAAGAAAAAGCTATTTTGCTCAGGTTGTGAGATCTTAAACTGATGGTGTTGAGAGGGCATATCTCTGATTCAGAAATGGAACCAACAAATTGCTCTCAAGGCCTGGAATTCCAGAGGATGAAATGTCACAACTAGAACAACTTAATAACCTGAGATTTCTTAGAACTTCCTTGTCTGAAAAGCAGCCAGATCTCACTTGGCTGAGCTTACAGATGAGGACAAATTCACAAGAATCCAGTGGGAGCAGGACTGTACGCAGCCGAAGAGAAACTTCTACAGAGTCTTTTGGATTACATAGTCTGCTAGAAAGAGAACTATTGGGTATTTTAAGAATTCAAATAAAATCTACAGGTTATCCAGAAGTTAAATACTCTAAAAGGCGAAAAGAAGGTAATTAAAAACCTCTGTATGCTGTCACATAACATGGATTTTTCTTCATATTATATCACATACAACTTTTGTTGGCCTGTTCTTAGTAGCCCTTAAGGCTAGCAGCAGTAATGAAGGAACATAATTGTGTCTCACACTCAAAGCAGAACACTATATACCAAACACAATAAACTTGCAGCTGCTAATTGGATGTGGACACCTAGATTTGACTCTGACATTTTGCTCTAAATCCTACAAGACAGTTTCTCAGAAAGATGCTACTTAACAATTCAAGAAACAAAAATCTTAAACCCTGAGAATTTAGTAGTGAACCTGAATAGTTACTACATTACTTGTGAGTTTACTTTGTTGGTTTGTTTTAGCCAACAGATCTATCCCTTGGAGGTCTTCCTGGTGTGGGTTCTTTGGGACATGCTGCCGTTTTGCCTTTTACCACAATATTTCTACAATGAAGAAGAAAAAAAATTTAAACCTCCCGAAATCTGGTTTGACATTAAATTTCTTGGTTGCTGTGCTTTAGCTTCTTATTGCAAAATCAAGATATGCAAAGGTCACTGGCTAGGGGTGTACCATATGTCCAGAGAGACAGAAATAAAATTAGGATAGCCAAAGCCAGTGAAAAAGATTTAAGATCTAGGCATTAGATAACTACCCTGGTAGTTGTGCTGGTGGCTCTTGACACAGTAGTGAATATAATTCATACACTATCTTTTTGCCGAAAGAATATGGGCTTCATTTGTTTATAATGAAAAGAAGTCGACAAACCATCTCAAAGGAAACGTTTGCTAGCATTTGCTGAAAGGACTCTGAATTTTTTAATTACCTCTGTATCTCTGTGTGATCCGTGATTTGTCTCAAATGGAAACTTAGCCCAATTATGCAAATCTACACACACAGATGCAAATTGTTCAAGGTTGTCTTCATAAACTTTTGAACCCTTCTGTCTTCTAAAAAGGAACATGATCACAAAAGAATTTTTAAGAATTATTGGAATCATTTAACAGAATAGGAGATTAAGCACTAATAAACAATAACCTGTCATTGGTGTTTTCGAAAGATCCAAACCTAGTTCACAATTCCACGTTGAAAGTATTTGTGAGGCCTCCAATACGATACCCGAGGACTGTGATTAATGTCATGTGCCTGTTTATTTTTCCCCTGAGAACCTGAAAGAGTAAAAAAAAGATCACAACTAAACAAAAGCATATCAATAACAGGAAACTGTTGGTGAGAAATACCCCGATCTTCCTGTAAATTCACGTCACCACATTCCCCAGGGACAAAGGTGCGTGAACAGCATGGTAAATAATTATGATTTAATATGAGGCCTTGCAATGCTGTTTACAGTTTAACAACAAAAAGGAATTGTTTCTCAAGGCGCAAAATAAGCAAATAATAGAAACACATATCAATATAATCAGGAAGTGATGATGTTATGTCTGGGTCAGCTGCTGAAAACAGATTGCAATCTATCAAAGTATCAACCTGGTATCTCTGTGCAGCCCACAGAGAAACGTCAGTGATGGGAGAGAGCCTTTCCCTGGTTTGCATGCCAGTCATCTCACTTTGATCATTTGAGGAAAGTGCTGGGGATTGGGGTCTTGCAGAAGGCTCTCCGCAGCTGTTTTTGCTTGCTGATGTTTAGGGAATTTGACACTCTGTTGAAAGCATCTAAAAGGATTTCTTGCATTTTGCGTTACAAAACTGGAAATAAAACACTGGGGGACGAGAGAATGGAAGGAATAGTAACAGCTGGTCTCTTTCAGGAAGATTATGTTGTTGAATCTAGCCTGCAAATCAGGAATAATGATAAAAAATATCATTGCAAAAACACAGCGGTGAATTTCAACAGACACCAGTGAAGCTTCTCAGTTCCTTATTAAAAATATATTTCAACGAGAAATATAAAAAACACTCCGGATGTCAGTATGCAGCAATTTTTCCCTACAGAAATATTTATTAGGGATGCCAAGGCAAAATCAGCTATGTAAAAGAAAAACAGAACAACATATCTTTGAACAGAGGACTAACATTGATAGTGGAAGGCCTAAGGCATTTAAATATGCGTTCAACCCTTAGCTACAGAAAAATATTTCCAGACCATGCATGTCAGATTTTAAAGTTAAGCAGGGTCAGGTCAGGTCAAAGCCTGAATGAGAAAACGTAAAGAATTTTCTTAGTGTTGCCTGAAATAGCACCGATGACTCGGGATACTTTCCTCCATCACCCCAGGACTGAAATAAAGCATCAACACTTGAAGTCTGTCAAGTTCCAGCTTCTAGGATTGCAAACATTCCCTGAATGAAGCTCCCAAGAATGAACTAATATTTGAACTCTTTTTTTCTTTTGTTTTGCCTTTATCCATACTATTACCCTCAAAAGTGTTTGGGAGCTTAGCACCTCTGTAAGTGTCAGCTGCTGCTGAGTGAATCAGCATGCGTAGAACTGCTGTGCATAGGAAGCACAGGCAATAAGAGGCAAACTTTGCACAGTTTCCTTGAATTAAAGCATATGCTTCATCATACCCACTACAAATTGAAGCTACTGTTAATTTTGTTTGGCTGTGCCTGCCTGCCATCCCAAGCAGACAATTTCTACACTGTTGACAGGATAATGCCAATCATCTTAACAGATGCTTGCGCTTTTATCTGTGCTCTGCATCACATTCCTCGAAGAGAAGGCTGCCAGAAACAAACAGGTTTTCTGAAAGTACATAAGGGAACAATGGACAATAGGAGCTGTTCTATACCGCTGGGTATAAACAAGAACAAAACCCAGTTCACATGGAATGAAAAACACCGTTTATCAAGATGTAAGTGAGTGGCTGGCAGGTTGCAGATGACATTTGGGATGTGACAAAGCACTACAGCAGGCTGCACATTCAGTTTGTTAAAAAAAATGGCACTGCTGGAGCTGGATGGAGCTATCGGTACAGTTTAGGTTGATTCTGTAAACAGTTTCAGAATGAAAAAAAAAGGATAGAATTTTATTATTTTTAGAAAATTCAAGACGTGATTTTAAAATTTTTCCAAACAAACCATTTGAAATGTTGTTTTGAAATGACACCTCAGGACTGTCAATTGGCATTTCAGTTTTCCAAATAGCGGATTAGGAAAAGGATATAAATTTAAAAGACATTAAAGCTGTTTGGCAGATAAGGTGCCTGTTCCCTCTAAGGCAGGCAGCACGCTTAGAAAGCATATAAGGAACAAGACAAAATATCTCTGTCCTCACCATACCTAAAATGCTTTTATCTCCTCTCTCCCCAGCTGCCTTCCTGTATGCTTTCAGACCCCAACCTCTGGTCCTGTTGGAAGACATAGCTGGATAAGAGGAGAAAGAGAGGAAGGGAAGTACTTGCCAGAGCTGGATGGGAAGGGGACGTGGTGTCAGCAATAGAGTTGTTATTTTTGGTATATGAGTTCTTAAAAGTACTCTTTCAATTGATGATTTGTTATGATTAAAAACCAAAGCTAAAAGACGTGCTTAAAATTAAGCTCAGCTAAATGCAATTAGAAAAGTTTTAAAGATGCCTCTTCTCCCTGCTGCCCCTGAGAAAGAAGAAATCAGTGCTGCTGAGATAAAGTGGGCAAATTCATCTGCTTGCCATTTAGGAGAAATGCTTCAACATCCACAATGCCTATAAGCAAGCAAGCTCTGGTTCACTGTGCTTGCTTCCCAACACTGTTGAAAATGAAATAAAGGTTTGGTTTATGGATCTGTCCATAAACAAAATATTTCACTTCACCACATTTCTTACCACTTTTTTTTTCCAAGGTAGACCCAAAATATTCCCCCCACAATTTCTTTTGGTTTAGCCCCCTAACTGAAAAATCAAATCATACACACCATTCTACAAGCGTATGACTAAGAAACAAATACCTTAGAGCTAACTGCTTCTTTGACTGTTCTCAGTGTTTTTAGCAAAGAAAGATACCAGATAATTTTAATCTAAGCATTATTCTCCATTGTTCCAAGAACAATGTGACTGCCTTGCATGCTTCCCAAGAATTACTTAAAACACCTAGTGAACTTCACCGAGGTACCAAAACAACCCCGCGAATTAGACAAGGACTACATATATTTTGCAATTTACATCTGGAGAAGCCAAGATGAGAAGAGGGAATGACTCATTAGAAAAATTAAGAATGAATCACATTCACACTGGAAAATGAATGGTATATAATACTGTAAGATTTTGATCTTTTGACAAGAGCAATAGGTAATATTTCCTGGAATTTACCAAAATATTTGCAGACAAATAAACATACCAACTTGCTATGTCCCCATCTCAACAAATGCAAGTTTGTAAAAGTTACCCATAAAAAAATTGTATCTGTATTTATGTATCTCTTTCCCATATTACTCTTGCTGTTGCTTATAACATTAACGAGATGGAGAGAAAGTGAGGAGCTCTCTTTTTTCTATGGAAGGCTGTATAATATAATATAGTATTACTAGAAAAAACAAGAATTAAATCCCAGCATGCAAGATTATTCTCTTAGCTCATTGGAATATACCTTTCTCACCATGGTTACATGCAACAACACCAACTCAGATGCTCAGATGGTGTAAATCAGTATCATTGCACTCACTGAAGCAGAACCGAGACAATTTCTATCTCAGCTGGACATGGGGTCCCGTTTGTCTGATAAAAGCTTTCACAAGTTCTCCATGGAAAAGCAAAACACTGTGGTGTTCATATTCCAGTGATTAATTAATGGGCATTTATTCGTTAGTGTAAATGGTCTCCAAAGCATCTCCTTTCACGTTTCAAAAGTTTGCCTGATACTGCTGTGCTGTCTGTCACATCAGTGCTGGCACGTGCCTATCCTCACTAGCCAGTGTGTGTGTGAGATTCCACAGTTGCTCTCTGATATCCCAAATAGAAATAACTGGTGACTTTGTGGTTTCTTCGGCAAACATTGACCTTTTACCACGAGTCTTTCAACTGAAAATTAACATAATGAGGGAAGTGTTAAACACTCCAAATAACATAATTGCTTAGTCTGATCATCCAAAACAGCAGCAACTGTGAGTATAAAGTTTCAAGACAAAGTCAAGATGCTAGCCCATTGGTTAAAACGTGTACAACTCAGCAGGTGAACAGGCTGCCTGGGTTTTGAAAACAACTGGCCACGCAGCAGTTTGTCTTGGAACTGGAAGAAGATACTGGATGCTCAACAGTTTTGGGGAAATGAACTGGAAGCACAAAGGAAATCCTTCTTTCTGCAGGAGGATGGAGAGCTCAGCCATGCACACCCTGCATGGTGATAGCGTCAAAGAAGGAGAATAACAGAAAAACTAAATGTCTCCCTTTGTTATTACTTCCCTCTTGAGCACTGCTACCCAGACGGGGGAATATCCTATAAAGAAGATTATATATCAGGGAAAGTAATGCTCTAAGTGGGTCTATTTCTGAAGTCATACTGCATTCAGAGAATTCTGAGCAGTCGCAAAATACAGCTCTGAGGCTGCCCATACTGGCAAAATCCCTGTTTGGCTGTCAGGTGGAGGATTAAAACTACCTCTGTGAGCAAACCCAAATGTTAAGGACATTTTGGCAATAGATGGGTTCTGATGGTCAAAGCAGCAGGTACTTGTGTAGTCAGAAAGACCTGGATCACTAAGATCTATAGGGAGTCCCTTTCCTACTTCTAATTATTTTCATTGGATCACATGGCTGAAAGCTTTGGCTTATTTAAAAAAAAAAAAAAAAAAGGCCTCCACACCGTATTTAAGGGAAAAATGACTATCTGCAACATACCACTATTCAAATGTCAGCTATCGAATGACTAATTCTGTTTTTTCCATGTGAGAAGCCACATTTGTACAAAGGAAGACAAACAATTGCTTTCTTTCAAAACTCGATACTCTTTAAGAACTGCAAAAAAATCTCACTTGATCTATCAAGAATTATGTTTTATGATCATCAATTTTACAGCCCGGAAGTAGAGTCAGGAGTGGGTTGGAAAAAATTACAGAGCCCGATAAAATGCACACCAGTGGACTCTCATTGTCAGCAGTTTTCTAACACTGGAGTTCAACTGGATTTGGTGGTGCCACATCAGTAGGAGTGAGGAGGGAGTGAGACTCTCTGCGGGCAGACTGTTCCTCAGGAAACACCCACACAAGTAGTTAGGCCTGAGATCTTGTCACAGGAATCATATTAGATTTGGCTGACTTCTGCCACTGTTAATGAGAAAATTGGGATGATATTGGGACAGCAAAGCTTTTTCTACTTTTATGGTGTTTTGGTCAATGTCTACCTCAAAGGGTTATCACTGGCAGCAGATCAACCCTGCCAGGAGAAGCAAGAGTGTCTCCACAAAATTAGACAGATCATTGTGCTGTGAATACAGAGCTGAGCAGAGCGCAACTGAGATGCATGTCTATTTTCCTCATATACTGGGTAAAAAGAGTAAGTAAGCCAAAATAAACCAGACATACTGTGCTTAAAAGCTAAAGTGTTTGCAGAAGAAGCATGGCCAGATTATGTAACAATAGAAAGTATTGTTCTTCTGTGCAAAGAATACAAATCTAGAGCCTCAGAAAATCACAATTCATTGTAACCATAAAAAACAGGGAAGAGAAGCTCCCCTCTTTTGAAGGGGAACAGGACTGTGACTGGAAGCTTGGGGTTCTGCCTATGAAATAATTGTAAGCTCTTTGGATTACCTTGGCCTTAGGGAAAATGCTGACAGACTGTAAAAATAAATGACCGGTGAAACCTCTTCCCTAATTCGTTAAGACACTTACTCTTCTTTCTGGTATCTATATCTCAACCACACATATACAGATGGCTACCCACCGCCTGCAGGGCAGAGAGCAAGGCAGGTACAAGCAAGGAAGAAAATCTCTTTCCCTTCTCTTTCCCTTCTGCTCTTTTTTCCTTTACACATTTTTTCTTTCTTTCTATTCTTTACCCATCCCCCACAATCCTTTCTAGGACTTCCTGATTCCTGATAGAAGTTGGACCAACCATCAGCATCCAGGCTCCCTTTGTTTTGAAGCAACTCATCTCTGCTTGCATTTGACTCCAGTGATGCTACTGTGAAGAATTTCTACTTTGAAACTGCCCTGGGGAGTGGATATATCTTTAAAGCAGCCTGGGGCAGCCTGGATACAGTTTGGGAAGTAATACTGGCACTCCACATACCTGGTCCTGTTTCTGCTCTCAGTGCTAACTCAGGTCCATTTGTATGATGCACCAGTTCAGTGAAGGTGGGTCTCCAAGGCCCAGCTGCTGTTTTCAACCACCATATCCCTAGGCTGCCCTGGCTGGGAGGACCATACCTAGTGTTTAAAGTGCCACTGAAAGTTTAGAGACCCAATCTCAAACAAGGACACAAGTTTTACTAGTGCTTATAGTGCTACTGCCAGGTTGGGGACAGTGGGAAGGCACGGGGAAAGCCCGCTCAGATGAGAGCTGCCATTCTTAACCTGCTGAAGAGAAAATCGAGTCCCTTCCCAGCAGAACCCCAAAGCATCAGCTGAAGAACAACAGCACTATGTAGATCCGAGATGACCTGTAAAAGCTGGAAGGAGAAACTAGCACTCACAATATTTGACAAAAATTTTGCACTGAAAGATATTGCAGATGAGCCTTGCCATCACCTGTAATTGGTCAGGGCCTGAACTCGTATTTCTTGTTTTACAAGCAGTCCTTCATGACCACGAGCACAGTGACATTGTTACTGATATTGGAGCCCCTGTCTGAATGGGTGGCTGGGCAGACGTGCAGTGAGATGTGGGAAGGACTACGTGCACTGCCAGTGGGTGGGCAATGGTTTGGTTTATGGACTGCTTACACACAAGGTAGGGAAGTACCTCCCATACAGTGGTCTACAGGCATGCTACCTGGAGTAGGGAAGACACTCCATAAAATGGAGCAGGTACCGTTGACACCATTTACAAATGGGGAAGTCTCCAGCTCATGTTGGTTTCAGAGTATGTCATTCTCCCTCCCAGCTCCCACAGGGCCACAGAAACCACTGAAACATTCCTTGGTAGTAACAGCACAGAGTGAACTGGCTCCAGTTCATCTGGTCTGGACAGTGGAGCGGGATACAATAACCAGGCGGCTTCCAAAATGTAACCTCAGGGTTGAAATACCACACACCAGAACAAAGTGTTCACACCAGGTTTATTAGGGCACCGAGGGATCTGCCAGACAGGATAAATCAAACATGCCTGAAGTGTGAAGAGGGAGCTTTTCAAACCAACACCTTCCTTCTTGAGGAAATTAACGGATTAAAAGTTAAAACAATCTTCTTCTTTGTATAAGGAACTGTCCTGGCTGGGAAACATTGGGAAACCTGGCTGGATGACAAGTTAGCCGCAGAGGGACAAAACCTGAAGCTATGTAAGGACTTGTCCCCCCAGCCTGCAAGAACTCTAGCCATTAGGAATCAGTTTTTACCAGTGACCAAGTCACCTCGAGATCTGCCATGTCTCCATGTTTCTATGTGTATTAGATTAAAACTTTTTTTATTAAGTCCCAGCCCTGTCAAGCTCAATGCAAATGCTTTTGCTGGTGCTAGTAGGCCTTTAGGTTAGCACTATTATTTGCCCTTCCATTCAAGGCACTGAGTTTGTGGCATCTGCTTCATCAAGGACACTAGCTTTGATGGTCTTTTTGATGTTCTCTTCACTCAAAATCCCTCCTGTACTTTCCCAGGTCCTCTCACCTGATGCAATGCTCCCAAGCACCTGAGCACCAAGCCAACAGCCCAGCCTTCAAATCCCGTTCTTCCAAAATCTGTGGCAAAACCTACATGATATATTAAATATTAACCCTATTAACCACTACAGAAACATATCATCAAAGCATTCAAAACCTAGAGGCAGTTCTACGTAATGTCCCTTTTGCAGCCTTGCTCACCACACCTTATTTCAGTCTACCATTTCACACTTTCCTCAATATCCATCAGACCTATTTCCTATCCCATTGGGCTGTGCTTGATTCTAAACTGCCCACGCAGTGAGAAGCGCAGCACTTGTTACCCCAGACAAATAAATGATAATGATGACGCAACAGAGAACTGGCAGGGAGTCCTCAAGAAAAAACAGCAATGAGACAACATGTTTAGCTACAAGAAAAACAAAAAAACCCAGCTTCTAAAAGGTGTATGAAATCAATAATTTCCAAGTTCTAAGGAATAAAGAGTCACAACAATGAACATAATACACTGCGTACTCCACAGGCTCCAGGGTGCCCTGAGAGGTGTAGTAGATCCTGCTGTGGCACAAGGCCCATGCCAATCCCAGCTGTGCTTCACACATCTGGGAGTGGGGAAGTGTAGGTGCTAGTCCAGCAGTTCCTACTGGTCTGAGCCAACCTTGAAAGGTCACTATCAGACAGCACAGAGAGAGGAAGCTGGGGCCTCTGGAGAGTTGCATGATGACAACCATCTTGTGTGCCAGCTGTTGTAGTTGTCCCCTCCTTTCCCTGGTTTGTGGTAAATGGGTCTCCCCTAGACTTGACAATCTGGCCCATGGACTAAGACGGAGATAGACCTTCTGAAGGAAAAAGGGGAAGGTGTGAGAAAAGGCCTTTCTGTGACCAGGTCTGGATGGCTGCATATTATTCTGGTCACCTATGTTTCTGAAAGATGGTTTCAAACCAGAAAGGGAGCAAGAGAAGGCTGAAAAGGACAGTGAGGGTATTGAGAACCTGATTTGTGAGAGGAGGCTAGATAGATGAGCTAGGCTTGTTCAGCCAGGGCTGAGTGGAAAAAGAGTGCCATCTACAAACACGTTGAGGAAAAAGCTCATCACCAAGGGTTTGGTAACTGTTTAGATGAAAAAACAAGTGAGATATCAGCTGCCCATAAAAAACTTCTGCTGAAAATCAGAAGTTTCCAAAACATTAGGATAACTGTGTTCAGGGAAACTTTTGCAAAGGGGGAATCAGGTACAGAACGGGGATGAGACCAAGCCATCTGAGTGTTTTTAAGATAGAGTTCAATAGATGAATAACAGTAATTATTGTGTGAGGTAATGTCTGCAGTAGCCGGGAGAGGGGATTTAATGATTCAGGTGGTCTCTTCCACCCTACGTTATTATGTACCCGCAGCCAACATTATTCTCTATCCACAGCCAACACAAAAAAGAGAGGCTCCCATTATTTCTAATGCAAGTGCTCTACTAAGAGCAGAACAGTCAAAATCATGAAGGCTAAGAAAATAGCTAGCATGAGCCAGAGGTAATTTAGCAAGTGCAGCAGCACCTGTGTAAGATCGATGGAAGACAGGAATCCAATCCAGATGTAAAAGCAACTGTCAACAGAGGGTATTGATTTACAGGAAGAGGCAGCATTCTGCATAGCAATGGTGTGAACTTACTACAGCTGCAACTTCGTAAGTAACCTCAAAAGCAAAGCCGTACAAAACGCATTTGCAAATGCACCTTTTAATATAGGCAGTAGGAATGAGAGCCAGGTGAGTATGAGAGCAGGAGGGCTGTAAAGACATCACTCACTTCTAGTGATGTTAAAGGCAGCACATGAAAAAGCACCAGATACTCAACCAGAATAGTAACAATGACGCTGAGGACAGTTCTCACTAACCCAGGATTCACTTCGTGAAAGAAACGTGTTACCATTATTGGAAGAATCTGAACCATTTGCATAGGCAAATGAGAAAAACAGATCAGTGTGCATGAATATAAATTATATTCCTAGAGAGTAAGGGGGACTGAGTTACAAACAACAACCATGAAGTTCTTGATAGCAGGAGTCACATAAAAAGCCTGCTGAAGCCATAAAGGGTTAGCAAAGCCACATAAAGCAGTGAAGCAACATGCATTAAAAAAACAAAACTCAAAACTGTATTTTTTTCCTATTTCACCACTTTTATTCAGCACTCTGACATACACTGCTTGTAAATGTGCTACTGAAGTGTCTGATCCCCAGTCTCTAAATCAGCCATGTCATGGAATCAGATGACGTTTTTCACTAAAACCTCAGAACTTAAATTCTGCAAATGTCTTGAGGGACACCGTGTGCCACTGCCCTGGAAGTGAAGCCCTCTACGGGGAGCTGCTTTTCTCTTTCAGTGCACTGAAGCCAGGGGCATGAAAGCATTTTCTGTAGCACCATTCCTTCGAGTTCCTCTGCCTCCTTTGACCTGTACAAAAGCTGAATTCTAGTCTCCTCCCTGGGCTAAGATAACTTGCATAGTTTTGCTGTAGTTGTGTTTCTGTTTTTTTCTTTTCTGGACTTTTGGCTGACTGACAGTTGTTTTACTTTGGCAGATAGGGGTGAGGATCCGGTTCAAGACTCCCAGTTCTGACCAACTATCTCTGAGGAAGCTTCTGGAGTTGGAAGCTTTAAATAGATTCCCTTGAAAGAAATGAGCTGAGACCTGCATATGGATTTGCAGAAGAGAGAAGACTAAACTGCAATACTTAACACTGAACTTGGGGCAAATGAATATTTCTTCTGAGGCCAGTGTGACAGTTCAGACTCTTGCACATATGTATACTAGTAAATGCCTGGGATAAAGAAACACATCTCTACATACTGAAACTGAATGAACAAGCAAAAGTAATACAAGCTAAGGCTACTGCATTGTTTGGTGCAGTTCCTACATTTGTACTAATAATCATAGTTTGATTTCAATAACACATACTGTGCAAACTAATATAAGCATTATTACATTCTGTAAATAAAGGAATTGTGTTGCTAAGAAATGATGAAACATTGATCTGTGACTATGAGAGACCACGTGGAGAGCATCCTGTGTTTGCTAACGCATATCTGATATGGAATAAGGCAGAGTCTACACCATGGCAGCATCACTAATATGTATTCAGGCTTCTTCATGGTATATCTTTTCTAAAACTCTATTGCTTTAGCAGAAAGAGCAGCCTGTATTAGTGTAACTGATCTGCCATGGTAATTCAGGCATGGACATGAAGACAGCAGGTGAGGACAGCAGGTCCTTCACTGCACAGTCTGTAGTTATGTGCACAGCTGCAAACTGATGAAACAGGCCTCACTACCCATGGGGAAAAAAAGAGGAAGAGGAGCATGCCTAAGCCTTCACTTCATGGATAGCTCCAGGGAGAAAATGCAGTATCTGGCCTGCCTACATGGCTGTGGCTTTCCTCTTGCCCTGGCAACATTACGACACTGGGGATCTCCATTGGGCTGGTCATGTGAGCAGCCCAGTAAGGACTGTCACTTAGCAGCTTCTTTTCAAAGGCATGCTATTGCTGGGCAGGTAAAGGGCACCACTACTCACCAGTGCCATCCCACCAGTTTCTCCTCTGGGTCCTCCAACAGTCAAACGTCTTCCTCCTAGTAGCAGCTGCAGCATCCTCTGATGAGTCCCTCAGGCTGTGACACTCTGGCTGAAAAAGAGGAAGATTTTAGTTTCCTGGAAGACCTGTTCCTGAATGCAATCTCAAAGCTCTCTGATAGAGCTCACCCAACAGCGGGAGAGGAGCAAGAGATGAGCACTCATTCTGTGATATCTTAGAAGGGACAGGGTTTGTATGGTGAATACCTGAAGCAGGCCAAGAGGCCTCGGTTAGAGGCATGGGCCACCAAAGGGAAGAAAGAAAGCATTTGGATCCCTAGTGAATGCCTATGCCATCCTCCTCCTTCATTCAGAGCAGAGTCTTGCCTTTCTTCAGGCTGGCACGTTATGATCTCCCACAGCACAATATGTATTCCCTATCCCAGTGGTGCAGGATAAGCTACGATTCTCAGGTACTGAGGACTGCCAGTCCTGGGTGCACATGAATATCTCCTTCAGATACCGACACTTTTCAAAATTGCTAAAGTGGTTTACGAACAAGCATAGACCAGCATCCCACAGTAACTTGTGGGATGCACCTATGAACTTTTGGGAAACCTATTTTTATTGCAAATTGGTAGCCTGAACTTCAAGGTGCTAAGCATTGACAGATGCCACTCACTTCGGTAAAAATTCAGTTGTCTACCTTGAAAACACGGGACTACATGGCGTACCTTTTAAGTGTTCATTGAGGGATCACAAGAAAAGCACAGATTTTGTACAACAGGACCCCTGTAATTTAAATTACTAGAACAATAACGTAAGAGATTCTTTTACTCCATTTTGAATGCTAACTTTAAATATCCTCTTTACTGAAAAAATAAAGTCCTTATTAACCATTCCCTTTTTTTAATTCACTTGGCTTGCTTAATGAATCATTGGAAAACTTGGAATTTAGAACCTGAATGCTGTTTGAGCCCATCTGAATTGAATGGCTCCTTCATTTTCCCCAGAGCTCTATTTCAAGAACATTTTCATTTATAAGGCACTATTTACTTAAGAAATTCTTATAGGAAAAAGATTTTCTTGCAGCCTCAGGACTCCCTCTAGTGTCATTACAGGCAGGCTCTTTGGCGATCTGTATGGACCACTGCAGGTTTGTGTTTGCTTTTGATGAAGACTACAGAGCATACATCTGTAACTTCTTATTTATATCTGAGAATTTAAGAAGCTTTCGTCCACTATGCTGCCTGTCCACTTAGAAAATCCAAGTTGAATATTTGCCATCTGATATAGTGCTAAATTAAAATTAAGATGTCAAATTAAAATGTAATTTTAATGCAATAAATGATGGATTAATACTGCTTTATCTAAAGACTATTAATTTCTTCTATTTAGCTGGAGATCTTTACATTATTAGCACAGGACCTCTCCTCACTGCTCGCAGCCAGCATTCAATCTTTCCCATCAGAATTATCCAGGCATGTTTTCTGAGTGTTCGCTTCTTATCCTCAACAGTAATTTCAGCATAATTTAACCAAACCCAAAGAGATCTGATAGAAGTTGTTTCAAAACATGTGCAGAGGGTATTTTTTGGTTTTTTTTTTTTTTTGTTTTGTTTTGTTTTTTAAATTGGTTGAAAGCCTGTGAGAACCCTAAGGAAGTCCTAGCTGCAGCAGCAATTTGCAGAGTATCGTTGGTTGAAAATTGAATAGAAACTGATCTCTAAAGTGGTTTCTGGTACCACATGAAACTCCTTTCTTCTCCAACCAAATCCAATAAAAAAGAAACTGATGTGTAGTGTATTATAACAGTCAGTAACATCATGTGTTCTGCTTTAACTAATAGACTGATAGGCTGGCAGATGCAAACAAGCAGGTCTCCATCATTGATAGGAAAGAATCTGTCAACTAGCTGAATGATTTTTCACATTTGTACAGAAGTACTCAGCACTGAGGTCACTGCTGGCTATGCAGCTGGCATACAGGAACAAGGGAGGAAGAAAGAACACAAATCAGGACATTTTACGTACTGGATTTCTGCCTGTCTAACCGCACAACCAGGATTTTTTGTTTAGGGAACATGTCCTGCCATGCTTTCAAGACATAAGAAGTCCTTGAGTAATAAAAGCCAAAGATGTCAACAAAACCCCAACCCCCTCCCGCCAGGAATGGTAGAAACACAGAAAAATTCAGATTTACATTTCTTAAGAAACCTAAGTCCTGCTGAAAGCAAGTAGGATTCAGAGTTGGAAACTCCTGAATGACCTAAGAAAATGTGGCTTACAGCTACAGGCCATGTAGGGCCTTTCTCAAGATGTGGCCTTTCTCTTCTGAGAAGTCTTTTAATGTTCGTTTTAAATGACCATGGAGATTTCAGTCTGAGTCACAGTACCACAGAATGGTTGAGGTGGGAAGGCACCTCTAGAGACTGTCCAGTCTAAGTCCTCTGCTCAAGAAGGGTCACCCACAGCAGGTTGCTCAGGGCTGTGTTCTGTCAAGCTTTGAATATCAACAAGGATGGAGAACCCACAGCCTGTCTGGGCAACCTGTTCCAGTGCTTGACCACCCCCAATGTGAGGGATTTTTGTGTTTAAATGAAATTTCCCATATTTCAGTTTGTGCCCAGCAGCTCTTGTCCTTTCACTGGATACCTCTAAGAAGTCCTGCTCCTTCATCTTCACATGCTCCCATCACCTGTTCATGGACACCAATGAGATCCCCTTGAGTCTTCTCCAGACTGCACAATCTCAGCCCTGTCAGTCCCTTCTCCTGCATCAGAGTGGATTGCCTTTCTTTGGACGAGATGTAATTTTGAAATAAGCATACTAAAAAGAAAGATTACTTTGTTGAAGGAAAATGTTAGCTCAGTGACTGCTGAGTTACTCACTGGAGTCACACATAACACATTAATTGACTGATTACATTTCTGTGATTGTGTCGGTGTAGCTGCAACGCGGAATAGATTTTAAGGTTCACATACCCTAAAATAAATGCATCATATTGCCAAATTTCATCCTTTACCATGAATCATGAGGTATTTAAAAAGAAAGTCTTTCTTTTTCACAAAAGTTTGTCATCTCTGTATCCAGTATGACACCTCCAACTGCATCACTGATTTGTTTTCCCCTCCTCTGAACTCAGACCTCCAGCTAGCAGTCCGGTCCAGCACAGGAGTGCCCCTGCTTGCACAGTGTCCTGCATCTGGCCTCACCAACCCTGCATATGAAACTGGGGCTCTCGCAGTCCCTGTCCCACTATCTCTGCATTTAGCACCAAAGCACCACGTACGCATGGGACACTCCCGTTTACTTACCTCCTGCCTCTCATCCAAGCACCTTGCTGCACTGTTTTCTTCCTAATGCGGTTTTGAATATTATTTCCCAAGGCCTACAGTGGAGGTGATGCTGTCCCTTCGGAGGTATATTCAAGCACTGTCACGCCAAACTTTTCTGCACAGCGTTAGGGAAGCCACATACTCCTAGGTGGGGATATGTTAAGTCAGACCAGTGCAACACATGAATGGTGCAAAGGCAAAATTTTTCCGCAGGCTTCCCCGCCACAGCACAGTTTCACTGCTGTATGCCTGGAAGTCTGCTTTCCCAGGCCAGTCATATTATTGGTCGTTATTCCATGTTAAATCCTTTTTTTTGCCCTCCTTGTTCACATAGAGAATGTTCACATTAGACTGGTGCTTTTTTACAATTCCTTCTCCAGGTTTCCACAAATCTTCTTCAAGTGCCAGTCTGAAGAGAATGAAGTTTATTAGGCCTGTGCCTGTGAGATCTTTAATAAAGCTGTTAAGTGATAGCTGGGTGAAGATCACGCCCTGCGATTTCCCTCTGGGCACGGATCCCCCCGTCCCACCACCTACATTATTCTAAAACCGTAGAGGCAGCAAAACCTGCCAAAAATTGCTAAGGAAAATGTAGACTAAAAGATGACTGCAAACCTCAAAGGAAGAGAAGAACCAGACGGCTGACCCAGAAAAGAGATTTATGCCACCGCCATCATTTCTTCTTTGTGCAGTTTTGGAGTATTATCTCGGTTACTGACTCTGCTTGCTTAGTGTCGGATTTCAGGTCACAAATTCCAGTCCTACGCGTAAGGGAGTAGCAACGAGTCAAAAAAAATAACCGACCTGTTGAGACACATTGCAGCGCTCCACTCCCGCCCCCCGCCAGCTGATAGCATCAGGGGAAGCCGCAGGGCTGCCAGGCTGTTCCTGGCACGGCCCGTGGACGTAACCGAAGGCATGCCTGCATTTTTGAGTTAGGCACGGTACGCGGCTCAGGCACGAGTGGTTCAAGTGTGCTCTTTAAAACGTTTTAAAACAACCCCCCGGGCTGCCTGGCCCGGCCCCACGGCGCCACTGAGGGCTGAGGTGGCCCTGCCGCGGGAGGCCTGGTGCGGCCCCGGAGGGACCCGCCACCGGGCACGGCGGCCGCCGGGGAGGGGAGGGCAGGGCAGGGCAGGGCGGCCGCCGCTCCCCTCAGGGGCGGCCCGGGGGTGCGGGGAGGCGCGCTGCCCCGCTGCCGGCCCAGGCCGCCGCTCCTGCAGCGGGGGGCGGGACGCGGGAGCAGCTGCCTGTGTGAGGAGGGAGGAGGCCGTCCCGGGGCAGCGGGCGGGGACCGGCGGGACGGAGCCCCGGCGGGAGCCGCTAAGCGGGGCCGGGGCGGTGACACGCTCCCGCCGCTTCCCCAGGGCCCCGCCGCCGCCGTCGGTGGTTGGTGCCCGCTCGGGCCGCGGCTCCGGCCCCGCCGCGGCAGCGGCATGGCGGGCGGGCGGGGGGCCAGCGTGCCCGCCGCTCTGCTGCTGCTGGCGCTGCTACTGGCCGCCAGCCGGCCGGCTGTCGCAGGTAGGGCTGCCCGCGGGGCGCCGCCATGGCGGGAAGCGCCGCTGGCCTACGGGCCTGGCGGCCGGAAGGCACCTGCGCCGGGGCGGGGGAAGGGGGCGGCCCGGCCGCTGACTGACCGGCAGCCCCCCGGCGCGGTCGGGAGAGCCGCCCCTGGGTCGGGCCCGGGGGTTCCGCTGCCGGGCTGCGGTGAGGCTCGCCTGAGCGCTGAAGAGGGCTTTCCGCCGGCCGCCCCGCGAAGGGGTTCCCCGCTGCCCCGGCCCGGTGGAGGGCGGCGTGGCGGGGAGCGCCGCGGGCCCCGTTCCCCGGGGCGGCAGCGGGTGAGGCCGGCCAGCAGCCGCAGCCCCTCGGCGTGGGGCGGCGGGACTGGGTGGCTGCGGGCTGCTCGGGGTGCTGCGGCTTTGCGGCGCTCGGCTGGCTCTGCGGAAAGCCGCCCCGCAGGTGGCCGGGACGGCGGGCATGTCTGCGGGGGAGCCGCCGTCCCCTTCCGTGAAAGGGAAGGCCGACAGCCTGTCAGCGCGGGGTTGAGCCTTCCCCTCCTGCGGGGGAGATGCTGGGGCTAGACGTAGCTAGGCTTCCTAATAAAAACAATAAAAAAACAACCCAAGCAGCGTGGATGACACCCTCACTCCCCCACCCCCCTTTATTTATTTATTTTTACGATCATAACTGTAATATGTCATGAGGAAAGCACTAAGGCATGTGCAAGAATATTCCCTGTGATTCCTTCCCCTGCCTTGGCACACGTGTGAACTAGCGGTCTCGGCTTTAAGTATCAGCCGGCAATGGTGGGTATCTTGGTTTTTTGGCTTCTAGATTCAGTTGTCTCATGTCTGGCTTTTCAGGCACGCCGGGGGCCTGCAGCTCTCACTGGTGGTGGTGCACGTTAAGGTGCAGGTCTTGGGACAGCCAAAAACTTCAGCTGGAAACTTCTTTTACTTTCTCTTGTGATTTATCTTCAAGTAAATTATAATCAGACCATCAAAGACTGGTAATCAAGTTTAAATACCTTTTTAAAATAATGGACCAGGAGGCAGTTGCAGAAGTGTGCTTTTTCATACTCTTTGCAGTCCCATGTGAGATGAACCAATTGCCGTAACTCCCTTCCTTTAGAAACGTCGAGTGTCTTGTTGGTTTCTGTGATTGCATGGTGGCTGTTTTCACTAGATGAGAAGACTAGTTAGAAATGAACTAATATTTAATTTTATTTAATTTAAAAAGCAGTTTTCAGTTTTTCAGAGATTAATGAAGAAGATTAATTGGTAGTTTTTCTTACAGGATTAATTTCAGATACTACAAGTGAAATACACCTCTCTTGTCTTTTCCATGAGAGAATGTCAATGTGTGGAACTCTTAAGTGGTGTTCTCAAGTGTTTTGTGAACAAAAAGCCTGCATGCAGGGTAGGGGGGGATTATTTTATTGCTCATAGGGATGCCTTGGAGCTATCAAGTATGTCAGGGAGATCTGATTGGCACTGGGATTTCTCTAGTAATAGTAGCGTTGTGTTAAATGTCACAACGAAGGGTTTTGTCCTTGATTTTGCTGACAGTAATGCCAGGCCAACCATTACTGCTTTGAAAACATGAAGCTGACAGACCACGTTATGCCTCGCTGTTGCAGTAGCATGCTCTATACCCGGCGTTGCAGGCAGTGCAAGGCAAGCCCAGAGACAGAGGGTACATTTCCATAGTGCAGAGTAGTGCCATCAGCAATGCAGCCTGCTGCTTGTGCTAACCTAGGTGCAGCAGCGCAGGATGCCTCGGCTGAGCTGTGTTCAAGCTGAGCTCTGCCAGGCCATGTGGACTGGTATCAGTATCAGGTAAGCTTGTTAAATTTCAGCTCTCCCCTCTTATTCCAGCTACAGCTATATCTATAGCCGTACCCAGGGATAGAGAGTTCCTGCTCCCAAAAATCTTAGAGTGAAATGGAAAACCAGTCAAAGGCTGGAAGGAAAAAAGGAGCACCAACAGCTTCTTACAGGCAGTGAACTGACATTAGGTGTTCAGTGGTTTTCCCAACTCTTCAGTGTGTTTTTGTGATAGAACCAGAAATTAACATCAGCTCTGTTCATTTGACATTCAGCACTTTGACTACAGGACTGTCTTTTATCTGGAAATCATAGCATCATAAATGTTTGGGGTTGGAAGGGACCTCTAAACATCACCTGGTCTGGTGTGTAAAGCATTTGTAGATGCAACACAAGGATGTTCCTCACTGTGTACATTTTAGGTGAGCGTAAGAGGCTTACAGACTCTCATAGTGTTTGATTTACCCACAAAATCTCACTGTAAATCCTACAGTGAGAAAATGTGAATCAACCCTGCAAATTCACTTTTGAATAATGGTTACATTAGCCTAAAAGGGCATTCCCCAGTGTATCTGGCAGCTCTTTTTTCCACTTCCATTTTTCCCGTGCCCCTTATGTGCTTTTGATGTCAGCTGCTGCCAGCTTAGATAAGGAGACAAAGATGAAAGTAGTATTTTTTTGTTAGGAAGGGTCCTATTTTGGTTCTTTGTTTTCTTTCTGTCATTGTGCTGCGTTATTTCTGCTCTTTGTCCTTGTAGCAAAGCTTCATTAACCAAACTCCTGTTTTGTGAACTATCAGCACTATGTTTTGGAGAGCATAAGATTTGTAAGCAAACAATATTACCTGAGGTATTCTGTGGCGCTGGTAGTGCTTTTCAGTCTCACCAGTTGAATTTGATGGTATCTGTGATGCAGTAAGTACTGAGTTAAAAAAGGTGAACATTCAAAATACGGTTCTATCTAGCTGTAAGATAAAATGAAGAAACCATGAGTGCATTTTTATTTATGCGGGTATATTTTCTGAAGGTTTTTTCCCCCCAGGTGGTTATTAGTAATTGCTGCTGAATCAGACTGAAAGGAGGTTCACTTTCTCCTCTCCCTGCAAAAGCAAGAGGCATTGAGATTAATTGTAAAAGACAGGACTATCATCAGCATCAGGTTACACCTGTGTAAGAGCAGTCTTCACTTCATCATGCTCATGGAGTTCTAATTAGTACTTTAAAGCCCATTCAATCTAGTTTTAATGGGCAGTCACACAAACTGTACAGTTTTCTAACATGAGGTCAGATTGCAATCAGAAACTTGAGAAAAATCAACTACCAATCTGATTCTTCACTGCTGTTCGGAAGAAAAAATCAAATACAGAATTACTTTAAGAAAGTAATTGCTGTCAAATTTGATTTCTCTAACTTCTAGTTTACTTGAGTTTTGAATCACCAGAACTGATCATCTCTATTTCTAGAATGTGCAGCTCCTGACAGCTCCAGGAAACATGGCAATTTCTTTTACTATTTCCATCACATTTTAAAACCCAGTGATTTTTATCAATGATGTGCTATAAAGTATATGCAGACCTTTCCAAAGTTCCAAGAAAATGTTAGCCATGTAAGATATTTTGCCTGAAAGAATTGTTTTTCAGTTAGGTCAGCTTCATGTAACGAATTCTTCTTTTTATCCTGTCTTCATAGCATCTTTTTCATACCCTTGGAGAAGTTTATTTCTGAAGCTTTAGTATCAGTTAATCACTTTTAAAGTAATTCTATGTGAGTGCTAGAACTCGACATCTATTTCTCCAACATATTTTTATATACTCTGAAGTGAGGATTCTCCTGTAGTCACAGTGGTTTCAAACATATTACTGGCAGATTCAGGGTGAAAGAAGGAAATACAACTACATAGGGAAATAAATGTACAAATCACAATATTTTGGAACAGATACTTGGAGCATGTGAAAGAATTGCTTTGGCCCTGTTGTTCTGATACGTGGTTCCAGCTAAGTTCTTCAGCACAAAACTGAAACATGCTAAAGCTACAAACTTTTGTAGGAGTAGGTTCGGTATTTGTAGAGCATGCTAAGGAATTCACTTTGGAGAGGACTGACAGCCCTTCTGGTGGTACAGTAGGTGAAGTCTTGGACCTGGGTGCAAAGCTCTGTTAGCTGGAAGGAGCTAGAGAAATAGTTTGGTTCTGTGGGACAGCTCTAAGCATGTTTATAGTGCAGAATGTGAGCCTATGCAATAATTGCAAATATATTCTTTAATCCCCCGTTCTGCCTTGTTTTCTGGTGGAGGGCTGTTAAAAGCTTATTACATTGGGTACCTGGAATTTGGTACTCTTTCACTAATGCTCTCTCCCTTTTTAATCTGTCTCCACATGTGCTGTACAATCAGGGTAAACAAGGCTTTTAAAAGTTATTAATATCACAACAGCTTATTTATATTTGGTATTAATAGGCTCTGAACATTTGTTTCCATCACTCAAATCCTATCCCAATGGAGAGTCTTCCTATCGTATTTGCATTGGAGGTTGTGTGCTGTTTTTCCTGTGGTTTAGGGAACCAAAGTTGGGACCTGCATCTTCATCTGTTGGGATCTGCGTATTTTATCTCTAGGTACAGCAGAAGCTATTTGGGACTTGAAGCGTGTTTCATTGTTTGCAAAGCATCTAGTGCATGAAGGCCCTTCATGAGGCTTCAAGCTGTACTTCTCAAGTTGTACTTCTGTATAGCCTGAAAGTATTTTTACTATGTGGAAAGCTGCCTTCATCTCTGGATTGCATAACCCCTCCACCTGTCACTGCAGCACACTAAAAGACCCGGTAGTACAAAATAAATGTGTCAGTACGAAAAATAACTGCTCTGTTTTGAGAATGGAGGGAGAAAGGTGGAAAGGGGGGACAAAGTTAAACCACTTTGATTTCCCTACAGCCCTGAAGTGAGCTCTCACAGCATGCGCTTAGTAGTCTAATATTAGTGTGAAAAGGTCTGCTCTACAAAAGCAGAGGTCCCACCTTTTTCACCAGCCAAGGGAGAAACAGTCTGCACTTTTAGCCAGAGCTCCTACTCGAACATCCAAAATAGTAGAGAGTCAAAAGAAATTCCTGAATTTTTCAACAGATAGAAACCCACGCTATCATCTGGAAGATTAATGTTTATCTGAGCTACCTGTGCCAGTTGATTTCTGTTCCTGTTACACTTTTGTGAATGAGCTGCAGGGGAAAAATCTTTGAGGTGCAAATCTCAGCTGGACAGTGGGAAGCTTATTCATTCAAATAACTAAAATAGGTAGGTGTTGCCTCTAGATGTACCTCACCAGTCACAGCTGATGTTGTATGCACTTGTTGCACTTCGTCTGAGTGTGCTGTTAGGACAGATGAATTAGCCTGTATTTTGAGTTTGCGTTTTTCACATAGAAAGATAAGTAACTTTATTTTCTTGAAGGGACATTGTACAGTTGGAGTATCTTGGGAGGGATGTGCACGAAACATCAAGCAGGTGAGGACCTTCTCTGTGTTTGAGGCTCCTAGATACCAGTGTAGCACATGACAACAGTAGATGATAAGGTAGCAGGTTCAAAACCAGTGAATTCAATTTTTTTTTCTCCCTTCTTCTTTTAATTTTTTTTTATACAGCCAGCCTGTAGAGCTCACTGATACAGATTATTAGTGAGGCCACTGCAAGGACTGTGGTCTCAGATGAGGAGTTACTGTGGCATAGAAGTGATGCTTAGCTTTCCTGCAGACAGCGAACAAGCAAGCAACACCTCCTGGCATGGCAGTTCTGGAGTTTGGACAGGATCCTGACTGAAAATACATGGGCGATATTAGACTTAATCCTTTACTTTTGTCTTTAATGACTAGGTAGTGTAATAGATTGCATGACTTCCCCCATAAAACAAGTCATATATAGTTGTTTTCAAATTAGCAGGCTACATGGGAACTGTTTGTCTGAGCAGCAGTAATTCTGAGGCCTAATTATGACATTTATTCTAGTGTTGAAAACGGAAGCTCAATATATTAGGTATTAAAAGTAGACAAATGTTTTTCTCTACCTCAGAAGGATTCAGGATGTCTGTACTTTTAAGTGTTACCTACATTGTTTTTCATTACACTATAGACTTCTGGCCAAAGCATTATCTTTAAAGGGCTCTGGCACTGATATGTCCTGAACATTTTGAAGACAAAAAACTTTGTCCAAATACTCTTACGTGGGAACTAGGTAATTTTTCTTTTCTGCTTGAAGATCAAATTATGTATTTCATTTTTTTTATATAAAAGTGTGGACATTAGGGGTAGGGAAGGGATGTGGTAAAATGCCCTTTTTCTCTGTTTCATCTGGCATAAATGCAAAACCTTATGGATTACACGAGTATAAAAGTCTCTGGGTTACTGGTTCAGGCGCAGTGGGGAAAGCCTTTCCGTGTGACTCCCTTTGGGAAGAAGGTGTAAGCGGGATCAAAAGAAGGAAAGGGACGAGATGTGTGGAGCTTTGGCTGTTTCCTGTCCATAGTGGAGACCAAAAACGGTTCAGCAGACATGAAATCTGTCTTAAGTTACTTTTTACCAATTAAGAGTGTGGAATTGTGATTCCAAGGTCACTGTTCTTCCTTACGATCCCTTTGTGTTGCTGAGAAGATACGTAAGTTAGTCTGAAATGAGAAACAATGATGGAAAAAAGAAAAAAATCCATTCTTTCAGTTAGCTTTTTAGTCTTGATTTTGTTGGTGTATGGATGTGCATAGCTTGTGATAACTTAGTAGTAAGTCTGAGTTTGGTTTCTTGGAGATGCATTTCTGGGGTTGTTAGTTTTGGCAATGGAGAAGAGACAAGGCTTTTATTGCTTTGTGCTTTGAGCACAGAAACCAGGAGAGAAATTATTCAAGATGTAGCTGTTCTTTGAATTTGATGATGTTTTTAACACTAGAGAATGAAAGCTGAACAAAAAGATAAAACGCCAGCCTAATGCCACCACTAGATGACGAGCGAAGAACTGTTTGCTCTGTGATTATGAAAGCTTTTGCTGTGCCTGGCCTGGTTTCTCATGGTTATTTCTAAGAAAGATGCTGTGGACAGAGCTGGTCAGGAATCTTCAGTAAAATTACTTGAAACAAAATTCTCAAAACTTACACTTCCCATATAAATGTTATCTGTTATGATGAAAATATTAGGAGGGATTCATAGCCCCAGTGTGGTATTTCTAGTTGAGGGCTGGCTCTAAGGGAGGAGGAAGAGAGATGAGGACCACAAAATGGACAGTAACTCAGGTTGAACAGATTTTTAAATTAACATCCCAAGTGATTAAGCCTCTATTTTTTTGAGCCTTTGTGTATCTTTGTCATGAAGGGATGTCATAGCTGACATAGATCTGGCTCTTATTCACAGCTGCTTCCACCTGTCTTATCCCTATGAGGCATACAGCTGTTACAGAATAGACTGTCTGTCCAAGGCAATCCAAAGGAATCGTTCCCTATATGATATGCTGAATTCACCTGTTCCAGTAGCAAGGGAGCTTTAAAGCTGGTGGTGTTGGTTGAACTCCACTTACTTTCCATATGGTATGATTGACATCAGATGATCCAGGAAAAAATGTCCCCTTTTCAAAAGCTGTGGAACCAGATTCATTTTGAGGTTACTCATAACACGGTTTCAGCTAGAAATCATTCTAAAAGTGTCTGCACTAGTGGAACTTGATTCCTAAACTATAATAACATGTTTCTTAATTTGGTGGGTACTGAAGCAGAAATCATGCCAAGGCACTGTAGGTGGTCTTGGCTGAAGATCTCATTTAGTGCTGGATCAGTGCCTAGACTGATGTTGACTTTCCTGCCCCACCTTCAATGATGGATTTTGACTCTGAAGTGTTTTATGGAAGGCAAAAGCTTTAACTTATGTTCCTTTTTTCTTTTCCAGGAAATTCATATTTAGTATAAACACCAAACTGTTTCCCGGTGGTGCACTGCAAAATATTGACTCTGCAACTTCATTTCTAGTTATTCTAAATTGCACTTAGTAATCCATGGATAAGTTTATCTTTCTGCTCAATTGCTTCCCCCAAAATCCCAAGTTTTTTTCTCCAGATAATTGAGTCTAATGAGAATTTGATGTCTTTAAAAGTTATTTTCAAGTTCCATTGGCAGTCATCAGTTTTGAGTCAGAAATTCACCAATGAAATTGGAGGCTGTGTTACAGTGATCGTAATGAAACTTTCAGGACATTAACATCTGTGAAAGCTTTAGATTTCATTTGTTAATTTCTGAAGAACTTCACTGATAAAATTATACTGAAATCTCTTACTTGCAAGTTCCTTAGGAGTACTAGGATGTAATGAAGCAAAACAAAGGTAACTGCTTCTTGGAGTCTCAGCAGGATGTGGAGAAGGGTCTGTCATCTCGAGGTGGAACCTTCTTGTACCCATAACATTATATTGCTGTTACACAAGAGGTAACGGGCACAAACTTGAATATAGGAAGTTCTATCTTAACATGAGGAGGAACTTCTTTACTTCGAGGGTGGCAGAGCACTGCAACAGGCTGCCCATAGAGGTTGTGGAGTCTCCCACTCTGGAGACATTCAAAACCCGCCTGGATGCCATCCTGTGCAACCTGCTGTAGGTGACCCTGCTCGGGCAGGGGGGTTGGACTAGATGATTTCCAGAGGTCCCTTCCAACCCTGACCATTCTGTGATTCTGTGATTCTGATATTTCTACAATGGCTGAAGGAAATGGAGCAATCTTTTGATTAAGACAGGTTATTTCAAACAGCTAGGTTATGCCTCCTGTGATCTTCTGGAAGATGGTATCTCAGTGCCTCATTCGCTGAGATGGAGGTCAGGGGACTCCTCTCCCTTACCTGTGTTATTGGGTCCAAAGCACTATAGGGTCGGGACAATCTCCTATACTCCATCTGTATGGTAGATAGAACAGTGACAGTCCTAGCCACTGCCATAATGTGAATGTGCCATAATATAAAAATCATAAACATTTAACCCGTTTCCTGATTTATTAGTAAAATTTAGTCCTCAATTATGTTGGGGGTTTGTCTCTAGTTCTGTTATTCCAATACTTGCTTTGAAAGGGAGGTCCATCTTTATTAACCCCATAGCAATAACATTTCTGTATATAACATACTGCATTGGTTCTCTTACTCTATAGATTTTATGGAAGATCGATATGGTATATTAGAACTATTTGATGAAAGCTTCTTTTATGCTAGAGGTAAACTGGTGGGGAAGAATTGTTTTTTATTCAACATGCAACCAGTTTTTCTATGCACAGTGGTGACGCTTCGGTTGCAAGAAATACTTGTACTTCTGCAATCTAAAAATCTTTCCTGTGTTTCTCTGGGTACTTAATGTAGCACACTATTACATAGCTTGTGGCTGTGGGGCTTGCTGAAATCTTATTCTTGGGAAAGCCGCCTAGAATTTTTATGTGTACTACAGCAAATTTTTAGATACTATTAGTGATTGTTTCATGAAACAGCTGGTTAACGAGACCTTTGATTTGGTACTCTGTAATGTGCAGAACCCAGTTCAGAGTCTGAGTTAAAGCCACACTTTATAAGAGTCATCAGAGTGTTAGATTCAGCAGAGGGACAGCTAATGTAGAGACAGTAACAATTAAACCTCAAAGTCCTCTTAAGTTGTGCTTAATTTTAAAAAGAACTGTGTTAAAATGAGAAAGTTGTCTCAGAATGAAGCTAAAAGCTGCAAAATAAATATTTAACTGGTGGCGTCCTTGAAGAGTTGTGTCCAAACACAGCTGAAAGAATCATAAGCCCTGGCAGATGTAAAGTGAAAATAGACAGGCCTGAAAAAAAAAAAAAAGGTCAAGGATCAACTAGCTGAAGGAATCAAAGCTTTTACGAAATCCTTCTTAAATACATCAAGAACAAAAACCCTGCAGAGGGTCTGTGCAGCCAGTTGATTAAGTTATCAGTATAAAAGAAGCACTGAGAAAGGGCATGGCTACTGCAGAGAAGCTAAACGAAATGGTGTTTACTGCTAATTGGGAAGATTCCCAAACTGAAATTCCTTTGCCGGGGGGGTGTGGGGTGGGAGAAGAGAGAGGGGTTGACCTAAAAAATTGCTTGCTTGCTAAGCATAATATCTGATCTCATGCTCTAAAGTCCCTGGGTACCTGAAGCCTGGAGAGTGGCGAATTTTATGCCGGTGTTTAAAACAAGAATGCCCAGAGGACTGTAAGCTTGACACCCGTACCATTCAAATCCATAGATATTGTAAGAAAGAATAAAAGTCACAGAAGTAAGTAGAACCAACTTGGGAAGAATCAGTAGGATTTCTTTAAAGATAAGTTCTGCTTTACAAATCTCTTGGGAGTTTTTTTGATGGGGGCAGGAAAGTGGCTCAGATTTAGATCCCCAAAAGGCTTTTGGTAAAGTTTGACATCAAAGGCTTTTGAGCAGCCATTGGATAGGAATGCAGGGCTTTGTATGTTAAGTAATGGATTAAAAGATAGGAGGAGGGGTAAATGATTGATTGTTGTTGTTGTTGTTGCGTGGGAGGGAAGTTACCAGCAGAGTTTTTCAGGATTTGGTCTTGGGATCTGTGCTGTTCAGTGTAGTAGTAACAGGGATGGTAAAGGCAGTGAGCAGTCAAATGAGAAAGTTTGCTGGTGTTACTGTTCTTCAAGGCAGTAAAGAGGGGAGAAGAGAGTGAAGGACTGCAGAAGGCTTGTGCAGAACCGACTAACTGCGCAACAGGGCAGCAGGGGTGGTTGGAGCTGTGTAAGTGAAACAAGAGGACACTTCAGCCTGGAGGAGAGAGGAATGAGAACATATGAAAGAATCATGGAGATGAGACCTGCAGGTCTTCTCATCAGAGATAACAGAGGACTCTCTGATTGGAGATGTAAGAGCGTGTTGTAGATGAAGATACTTCCAAAGAGAAAGTAGAGGAGTACTTCAGAGAGAAATCCTTTGGCAGTTACTAAATAGACTGACTGTGACAAGCTCAGGAAAATACCTGAAACAAAAAAATAATTGTAAGAGTATTTGAAGGAAAGTATTAAATATGATTGCAGTGTTCTTACCATTCCCTGTTGTCACTGTTGGAGGTAGAATACTGGGCTATATTCACTCGTTGTCCATACTGGTATGGCCATTGGTCTATTACCCAGTTTCTTGGACTGGTGAATTTGGTATCTGAGATGTATTTTCATTCATATATAAATAAGTATATAGAAAGTTGATACAAGTTTTTTAATATAGCTGTAGATAAGAAAAACAGATATTTTTTTTGTGACTAAATCTCCTGTTTGTTTTTCTTTCTTTCAGTATCATTTTATGGTGATAGCTTTGTGGAGTTGAACACGACAGAAGCATACTCTCAGACATTCTTACAGTTGCGGTTTCGAACAAGCAAGCCACATGGACTGCTTTTTCTTGCAGCTGGGAAGAAGGATTATTGTTTAATGGAGCTACGCTCAGGAAATTTACAGGTACAGATTATAACCATAGCTAAAAAGATATGCATAGCCTGTATTGTTTAGTGGTTTTCTTCAAGTTGTTGTCTATAACAATTCTCAAAGTTTATGTTTAAAAAAAAATGGAAAAATCACATAATGTAATTTATAATTTCAAAATATGGTGTTTATGTCTTACAATGATAGTGATTAAAATCGGCCTCTAAAAGCCTTTGAGATCTCTAGAGCTTAAAATCAAGATCATAGAAAATGTTTGGATCCAAATAGTTTTTCTGCAAGGTAAGTTCTTGAAAGATCATTGTTACTTGGGTTTTTAGGAGTTGTTGGTCCTAGCAGAACTGCAGAGGAGTCCATTCCCTCTACTGCAATTATTTAAGTCATATTTGTGATGGCAAGTGAACCTACACAAAATTTTAGTGGGATATTATTTTTTCGGTTATATTTTGTAATTTTTGTACTTAATACAAAAATCTATTAAAATTAATCTATTAATGATATATTAATATATGATTGTGAAAAATACCACTTTGGATTTTGATAGTTAAAATTCTGTCTCTTGCAGTTGAGAATTAACTTTGGCGTGGGGGAGCGAGTACTGCATTCTCAGCAAAGATCTCAGCTGAATGATTTAGCTTGGCACCTGGTTGAACTACATCATGAACATGATAATGTCACATTGGTAATTGATAAACATGATAGAACTGGTGCAAAAATGCCTGGAATTCTCTATGAATTAAATATTGATTATGGATTCTACGTAGGTGGTACTGGTAAACTTGATGTTCCCTACCTTGTTGGAGCACTGCCCAATTTCCGAGGATGTATTGATGATGTGTCATTCAATCAGCTAGACATTCTGATGCCTCTGAGACCTTCTCCTGGCTTCAAAAATATCTATGAAGTTTCGGTGGGATGCAGCGATGAATTCTTTGCAGGTGAAGATGAACCCATTAGTTTCTTCAGTTCCAGATCCTATGTTTCTTTCCCATCATGGAATGTTGATGATGAGGGGATCTTGAAGTATACATTACAAACCTCAGCTGCACGTGGCTTGCTGCTTTACCATCCTGGGCAAGCAGGAGATTTCGTTGCAATGGAAATGGAAGATGGATTAATTAAAGCCTATGTTGGAAAACATAAAAGTAGAACCCAGCTTTCCTCTCGTAGGTCCGTCAATGATAGTCATTGGCACTACATCGAACTGAAGTTTACTGCAGAGTATTTGCAGCTGACATTGGATGAAGAAACTGTGAAAAAATCATTGCCTCCCCACAGCAAGCTGCCGCTTCTGAAGGGGTCTCTGTTTGTAGGTGGTATAGATGACAGCACACGATCAGAAGTGATTAAGTTAGAGCTAACTTCAGTGTCTGGGAAGTATGCCAGAGGAGGGTCTTTCAAAGGTTGCTTGAGAGATCTGAAAGCGAATTCAGAAAAGAAATCGCTGAAGAATGTTCTGGTAACAAAGGACATTTCAGCTGGGTGTGAAACAGAGAGTGCTTTTAATACAAATCTTTCTTTAGAGATGGCTGTAAAGAACCCTACTGTGAAAGCAGCCCCAACATTTGCCATTTCCCCTGAAAGGTCTGTCTCTCTGGGCAAGGAAGACAAAAGCCACCTTTTAGCTCTAAGTAATTTGATTGTGCTAGAGGGTGGACAAGCTTCACTCAAATCTAAACATATTAAAGTCAACCTGGACTTTGAGAAATTAGGGATTCATCAGTCGCAAATTCTTTTTGAAATAAAGGAACCACCCTCTCATGGAGAGTTGAAACTAGATGTCGAACCAGTGCAGGAGGTAAAGACATTTTCTATGCAGGACGTATGGCAAGGGAAGATTCTTTATGTCCATGATGGCTCTGAGGACACTTACGATTATTTTAATTTCTCCATTTCTACCAGCAGTGAGAAGATTGTGCCTTCATATTTGCAAGGAAATGAGCAGCATGTGTTTAGCATTACTGTCACTCCAGTAAATGATGCGCCTGAGATCACACTTCCCGAGGGAAACTTACTTCTTCTCTTCGAGAACTCAAAGAAACGTTTGACTAGTGATCTGATAAAAGTCCTAGATAAAGATACAGATCCTGTGGATCTCAGTCTTTCAGTGCTTGGAAATCTGAATGCAGATGCAGGATTTCTGGAAAATTCAGAGCATCCTGGAAAAGCTATTACTACTTTTTCCAATGAGGACTTAAGAAAAGGCACTGTTTTCTTTGTCCACACAGGTGTCAAAAACTCAAGGATTGTTCTGAGGGCAAGTGATGGTGAGAAAGTGAGCAACACTGTTGTGTTACGTGTCATGGCAGTTCCTTTGGATTACAGAGTTGTCAACTGCTCAGGAATCAGACTAATCCAAGGTGTTACAGCTCTCATCACACCTAGGCATCTGGCAGTTGAGACAAATGCCAACTTCCAGGAGCTGGAGATACGATACGAGATCACAGAGCCACCCCAGTTTGGAGAAGTCCAAAGGCAGCATTCAAGGGGGGAATGGAAGCGAGTCAACTCTTTTTCTCAACGCTCTGTTCAGCGCAGCCGTGTGAGATACTGTAGCACTTTTAAAGAAATTCAGCAGGAAAATGTTACTGACCAATTTAAATTCAAAGTTAGCATAGGAAACAGAATCAGTGAAGAGCATGTGTTTCCAATCAGAGTGAAATGGTTAAGGTACAGTTTATTGAAACATGCTCCTCTTGAAATTGAAAAATCAAAAAAGAAGTACTTGAATTCAGATAATCTTTTGGCTGTAATTGTGGATCTAGAAATACCTGAAGATGAGCTTCATTTTAAATTAATGTCCCTACCAAAGAATGGACAAATACTGCTTAATGACCAGCCTTTGAAAAAAGATTCTGTCTTTAGCCAGAAGGATATTACTGATGAAAAAGTGGCATATGAATTATTCAGCAGATACCATGAAGACAACTGTGATTCATTTAGATTCCTCATTTCTACCAAGTACCTGGAATCGAATTTATATGACTTTGAAGTCTACATCAAGTCAGATTTCAGAAACATTATTTTGACTAACAATGGCCTAACTGTTACTGAAGGTGAAGGAGAGTTAATAACAAGCACAAAATTGTTTGTGCAAACACTGGATAATACAACTTTCCAATATAAAGTTATACAGTTTCCTAAGCATGGGAAATTAAAACTCATTAATTTTTCAGGCTCATTTGAGAGTAATGACAATCTCACCACTTTCACCAACAAAGATATAACTGATAAGCGCCTTATGTATGTGCATGATGATTCTGAGACAGCATTTGATGAATTTCTTGTCAGAGCTTCCAGTGGAGAGTCAGGGAAGGGGGCAAACTTTGATCCAGAAGTAGAGCCTTTGTCAGTAGAAATTAAATTCAACATTTCTGTCCAACTGAAGAATGATGAGAAACCAGTACGTGTAATTGATAAGATATTTAACGTAGTGAGAAATGGGCAGCGATTATTAACTTTGGCAGATCTTTGCTATCACGATCCTGATTCTGATTTTGATGATGGACAGTTGCTATATACTAGACGTGGCATTTCCAATGGGGACTTGGTGCTAAGAAATGATACTTTGCACAGACTCTACCAGTTCAAACAAGTGGACCTGGAGCAAAAGCAAGTCCTGTTTATACACCGTGGTGCAGATTTTGGACGTTTTGTGCTCTTTGTGACAGATGGGAAGCACTATACCTCTTTGCTTCTAGAAGTTAGTGCCACTGATCCTTATATTAGGTTGGCAAATAACACAGGCTTGTTGGTTCAAAAAGGAAAAGAGGAAACGGTTACAACAGCTAACCTAAGTGCTATTACAAACCAAGACATCAGAAATGATCATGAGATTACATATGAGATATTCTCTTTCCCAAAATATGGAAGAATATATGTAAATAATCTATTGATGGATTCCTTTACTCAACTTGATCTGATAAAGGGGTATGTGATCTACAGGCATGATGACAGCAATAACCTTATTGACACATTTAACATTACGGTCCATGCTAGAGATGTCCATCTGGATGCTGGAGTGCATGTTCGCATATATTTGGAAAGTCATCGGTGGCCACCAAGGGTTGTGAACAAAAACAGTCTCTTAGTTGAAGAAGGAAAACCGGTTAAAATCAGTAAAGGAAAACTGCAAGTAAGTTAACAATGTTGTCCATTTCTCCAACCTTGTAGCAAATTTTCTTCACTGCTTTCACAGCCATTGCAATGTCTTTAGTCTCTCTGTCGTCTTTAACTCCTTGTGGTTTTCACGAACATGACCATTCTGGATGCTTAATTCTGACAGACTAACACTAGTGGGCTTCCATTTCTAGAAGGGAAATGGGTTATGTTAAAGAAAAAGACTGCCCATAATCTTTAACTCTGTTACATATTGGTGCTTGAGAAAGTTAAGATTTGGAAATGCTGCACTTTGGTATTTGTTACAGTTATGACAATTGTTTGTTCTTAATGTTCATGTATCATTCTTAGCTGAACTGGTGGGAAATGCCAAGGAAGAAAGGGTTTAGTTTCATTCAGTTTGGGGCTAGCTAACACTGTCTGAGGATTGCATCCAAAAATTTAAAAACATCAAGTCACAAACCTGAGGTTGTTTCTTTTTGGTTGCTACGTTCCTCCCCGTTGTTTGTGTGCAGCGTTTCAGTAACCACCGCGTGGGGGCTCTGGCAACACGTGGCTGTGCTGCCGAAATCCTTGTTTCAGGCAGGGCTCTGTAGTGCCTAGGCTATTAGTTAATTCTGCAGTGTGTTCCTTTTCAAAATTTACAAATTTGTGCCTAGAAACCACTCCCATGCCACATTATTTAACAATTCTATGATTCTAAGTCTACTTGAAGTATTACTCTAGTGTGTTAGGAATTTGCCGATATACCACATAACCCAAACAAGGAATGCCAATTAATTAGCCAGACAATCCAAGGGTTAAAAGTGAAAAATTCAGAAGAGAACTAAAAAATTTCTTCCATTGCTGTTTAAATAATTTTGGGGTATGTTTTTAAATTTAAGGTCGTTCATGAAAACAGTTCTCCATCTGAGATTGTGTTCACCCTAAGACAGCTTCCAGTACATGGATACATTCGGAAGTTTTCCTCTGAAAAAAGTTACCTCGGTGCTGACCAAAGGCCAGTTTTAAGCTTCACACAACAAGATGTTGATGAGGGCAAAGTTCAGTATGTGCAGACAGTTTCTGACCAACTGGATGACCATTTTTCTCTGGATGTGACCAACGGTGTCCGAACAGTGACTGGAATAGAGATCTCTGTAGACATCATCCCCAGAATGATTCCCCTGGAAGTACAGAACTTCACAGTAATTGAAGGGGGCTCGAAAGCCTTGGTGGAAGACTATCTAAAAATTTCTAGCAGACACTTTGCAGGACTCAGCTGTGAATTTATTTTAATTGAGCAGCCAAAACATGGGTATGTTGAAAACTCTCGTGTTCCTGGAATAAAGTTAACCACGTTTACCAGAAAACAGGTAATGCATTTAGATCTACTCTGCTGTAGTCACAATTAATTCTTAGCATTGCTAAAAGCTAATTTTTGCCTGCAGTGGGACGATTTTGTGGGAGGTGATGAGATGCATGATTTTGAGCTTTATTCTGGCCTTGTACCGAAGGTCTTTCTGCAGTAGCTAGCTGGTCATTTGGGGTGGGGAGGGAGGGTGCATTGTTGTGGTGGTGAACCACATCACTTCCTTGTGTGCCACTGATCACACAGACTAGTGGGCTATAATCACAGTAGACTGATGGGTGGCTCATACTCAGGCAGAATTGTTGTTACTCTGGAAACCTAAGACTGTGGGTATATTTTGAAAAGACCAGAGAAAATAGTGTGTAGATTGAACAAGGAGGAAAGTGGGAAAAAAAATTTTTTTTAGGTCATGTCTTTGCTCACAGAGAGACAGTATATGCATAACAGGCTAATTTTCAGTCTTTTAGCTCTAAGAATCAAAACTGTACCATAAGTCACCAATAGTATGTTCAGTTTATAGATTCCAGAAAACCTTGTGGTAAATATAGTGGGATTGGATTTTCCATTTTCTTTTCAGGGGGAAGGGGGAATGCCAAGCCTAGCAAGTTAAGATACTCTGGCTAGAGGAATGGACAGATGAGCTGTAAAATTTGCTGTTGTGGACAGAACAAAGATAGAGGTGCAGATCAGATATGAGCATAAATAAAGTCTTAGAAGTCATAAAAAGTTGAGGCAATAAACACAGAGGGGCATGACTAGACATGAATATTTTTGGTTTTTTTTAATGTGGCATTAACTTTCTTTTAGCCTCTTTAATTTTTCAGGTTGTTGTATTTTTTAGGTGGAACAAGAATTAATCTACTATGTTCATGATGATAGTGAGGAACTGATGGACAATTTTACTGTGATAGTAAATAACACGGAATTGTGGAAACAAAGCTTGCCCCAAACTGTATTTGTAACAGTTACCGCAGTAAATGATGAAGCTCCTGTTATAAAAGTTAACAGAATTCTTCAGGTAGGTTTGTCAACATTTTGAAATGTTAAATCATTTCTAACCTGATATATTTAGTGCACCTTCATTGACAGAGTATCAGGTTTATACGTGGTGGGATAGTCAAAATAATAAATGGTGGTCCTGGGATTTAAATAAATTAGTGTTAATGAAGGGAGAGAGTACATGGTTCATGTGTATTTAGGGAGATTCTAGTAATCATGAAGAACGTTTTCTGCTGTTGTAAGGTAAAGTTTATCTAGAAGGCTGAGTGAGCTTTCTTTGAATCTTAAACGTACCTGAAGTCTGTTGACTGACATAGGGCTTGTGGGGTGGGATGGCTTGCACCTGGATCATTGTTGCATTTTAGTGTTGTTTGCTAGGGTGTCTTAAGGGCTGTTATGCCCTTAAGGGACCCTGTGCCCATGTAAACCAAAAAGCCCTCATGTGTAGAGAGGCTTCCAATCTGAGATCTGATGAGTAAAAAAAATCAGGTGACTCTGAAAAGCAGAATGAAATGGATGTGGGTCAGCTAATGAAACTGTGGTGACAGTGAACCAGATGAGAGGCATCAAGACAGACGAGGTATTTAGGAATAGGTTTGAAAGAAGCTAAGCAGGATATTTTGAGGCTGCATCATGCCCAGTGCTGTATGATGCAGTTTGCAAATTGGTGGCACCTAAACCAGGCATTTAACTTCACATATTTAGTTGTGCATTGCAGAAGGAGAATGGATTACTGTAAAGATTATTATAACCTTGTATCGTGTATTTAGCCTTTTCACGTGAGAAAAGACATAACTTTTAAACAGCAATAGTGGTAGTATTTAGCAGTTTTGCAGTGACAGCAGGTAATCTCTGATAATCTGCAGATGCTCACAACATGAGACACCCTGCCCTGTGCAGAGACTGCTGGCAGAAGGGCAGACTCACTTCACAAGCATTTGGGTGGTACAGAGTAAAATCTTCTCTGGTTAAAGTAATTACAGTGGTACTCTACAAACATCAGCATAGCATGAAGTAATGTTTGTGTAGTTACAGATGAGAGGGATATATGTCCAGTCAGAAATTTTTCTGTGTCTCCCTTCTGGTGCATTGCTGGGCATTGAATTGCAGTCTATTAACAGAACCAAGGCCGTGCAGTGCACTGCAGTGCAGCATATGGATTTTTCTAAAAATATCTGTGAGTCTAGGCTTTGCAAGAACAGTAACACAGCTTAACCTAGCCAACATTAGTCCTCTCTGCTGGGGAGACAGTTTGTGTACCCAGAACCAGAATGCTGCCATTGTGCCTGTGGTTTTGCTGGTTGTGCATAAGCTATTGCTGAGAAAAAACCTTTATTTTTGTCATGAGTGGGTACTACTATGCACACATATATTGGATTCATGTGTAGACTAAAACAAAGCTGGCAGTTGAGTTATACACTGGGAGGAATACACCGAGATGATCCTTCTTCAAAGCAAACTTGCACATCCCAAGTAGGTGGGAGAAAATGGATTTTTCTCAGTCCTGCTAAATACCAAGATGAGTGGGCATTCCTGTGTAGGGTGATACTTGCTGGTGCCATGTTCTAGCCAAGCAGTCTGTGCTCCTCAAGGACATTGCTAGTGGTGAATGTGGACTAATAAACTGTGTGTTGCCTTTAAAAAGGCAGTCGCTCTCTTGTATCTTTTGAAAGGTTGGAAATGTACAAAATGTACAGAAGTATAAAATGAGGGACCAGTAGTGTGAAAACTGAGGTCCAGTAGGACCGTTTGAGTTGACTGAAGTTTAGCACCTCAGAAATTTCGCGGATCTCAATATAAAGAGTTAGAAAGAACTGCTGAACAATTGAAAAACAGGTTAGCATACCGCATCTGATGTGGAGAAATAGCTCCTGTGAAGAGTTGTGTTACATGGCCAGTGATGTTGGTGTGGATATATGAAAGTTAATTTTGGCCTTTGTCATGGGGCTTCTGGCCAAATGCAAGAAACTTGTGTTGTGCACACATGTGGAATGAGTCCTTCAACTCTAGCTCCTTCACTTCTGAGGCATCGATAACATCCCATCTTCAAACAACCTTGTCTGTTGTTATCAAGGTTATGAACACCATCAAGGTTATAAACACCATGGGGAGAGTTCCAGCAGCACAACCAACCAAACATTTCGGGAGTTGTTTCTGATTTTTCTCTAGGAAATGAAAGTAAGTGAAGTTTTTAGGGTTTGGTGGTTTTTTTTTTTTTTTGGCTGAGAATTTATGCTGAAGCATTTACATTCACATAACTTATAAGATACAGAAGGTTCTACTGTCATGAGAGCTTCTCTAATGTATGCTAGTAATCCTTGCATTTAATTTAAAGCCTTTCCACTGGAACAGTTAAGTGCATGAGGGATGTGTTTATTTAGATACTATACAGCATTTTAGGTATAATTTCCTAAAATTTCCTCAGGTTCTATGGTCATTTGTTTTTTCTGGGGTGGGAATGGGGAAGGGAAATAGGATATTTTAAGGAGATCACCATCCTGGCATTGTTTGCCGTGTTTAGGTATGTGTTTAAGTATATATTTATGGGTAGCGATGCTGTGAAATAACTGTATCCTCCTCTTGCCACAAGAGGGCCGTATTTTTCTAGAATTAGCTTTTTTTTGAAAACCACCGACTTTTTTTTTCTTTAAATCACTCACTCACCAGAGTATTAAAATGGCCGTGAATATAGAGTGTCTGGTAGGATATATAGCATGCAAGGAGATCCTGATAAGCTGAATGCTGTAAGTAGAGCAGAATGGATTATTTTCCAGCAGGCAGGGTTATGAACCTTTTTTTGGACCATGCCTGTGGAATGTGTTAGGCACATGCAAATTTAGTGTAATGCTACATCCTGGAAGTTCAGATACAGTTTTCATGGTGCTCTTCAAGGAGGACTTGATCCCAGATGTGGAAAATAAGCCACTGGGACAGTATTTGCAGTGTTCTTAGTGTCTGCTTCCCAACAGCCCTTTTCAGCTCTTGGATCTCCTTTCATTCCTCAAGGATCACATTGCAGGTCATGGAGTGCCTCAGCAGATATAATACTTTAAAAAGCACTGTGTGTTAGTGTGCTGGAACAATAGAAATTAACACTGGCTTTATAACAAAAAACCCTCATTTTTTCCTTTAATAAGAGAAAAAATTTTGAAACTTTTGGACATTTAATGAGTCATTTATAATAATATGTTTGCATAGTCCTTTCTTAGGTTTTTGCATATTCTGTGTGTGACTATTTGTTTTCTGTGTAGAATAATCTGAATCAAGTGCTACTGAGAAGAGGTAAAGGGTCTCAGTACAAAAGCACACTGATGTGCCTATTTGGTGCCACTCAGTAAGACAGCCTTTGCTATTAGTTATCATCCTGTGTTTTTGCAGGTGGCATCTTTTATCAAACTTTGATAGTAGTAATTGCATTACAGAGAAATACATATTTCAAGGGAGAAAATAGCTTTTTCCTGGTTGCAAGATATTTTGCATTATAAAATGTAACACAATGGCTTTTTCGAACTTTTTTATAATTAGAAAACACATATAATTTCATTTTAATATCCCTTTTTCCATTGCATGTATTTTGTGACACAGTGTAGTCTGAAATCATTCCTCTATTGAAATGTCATGGCAAAAATCCCAGTGGCTTTAAAGGGTTTTCTTCCAAGGCTTTTATTAAAAAGTAAAATTAATACTTAGGGAAAAGATTGTGATTACTGATTTTCATTTTGGCAGAGGTAAAATGCCCTTTGTCAAGGATCACGTTTCCTCTTCAACCATTTGGTGTGATGTTACTACCAGATATTTGTTAAGTGAACTAAGACCCTAGGAGGATAGAAAGGGATGATGCAGGATGCGTTTTGAAGCTCAAGCTGAGAGGTTTTTTTTTTTCAAGAGCTCAGGCTCTTAAGATTGTACACTATATAAACTCTGCATGGAAAGAATTGGTATTGAGGTATTGAATATTTAGGAATTTAATTTCATGTTGAGATAAATATGTGCTGTTCTTTGTTAGTGCTTTTGTGTCTAATTCCAAATAAATACTGCAAAGATGAAGAGTAAAATGGGCTGTTGCTTATTGTTTCCAAACAAGAAATTATTCAGTGAGATATGGATGAATCTCAGATAGCAGTCCTTTCAGCTTGAAAGAAGGATTGTGCAGTTTGTGCATATCTTGAGCTAAAAAACCAAAAGCATTTAGATTTACTAGAATTAAGTAATGGGTTTTATACCATTTTTCCAAATTCTAGTTAGTTATTTCGTCTGGAAGCATGACCTTGCAAAGTGCTAAGCAGCAGTTGGAGGTGTTGATTCCTTCATCTCCCACTGGACTGAGCACCTCTGTGGGTTTTTTGGTGCATTATAAAAGGGACTTTAGTGCATGTTGTTAGAAGGAAATAATGCAGCTACAAGAAGTGTTCCATTTGTATTAGAGATGATGCCGTCCACAGGCTGTTTTTCTTTTTTCTTTTCTGCTGGTGAAAGTAGAGCATACTGAATGCCTCGCCTGCTGTGAAGTACATGACAGCAGTATTCATGTGTATGTGTTGGAAAGGAGCTCCTTGACTCAGTTATCAAAATACAATTTTGTTGTGTGTGTAAGAGTTTGGATAGTGCCTGACAAATAGAGCACTCATGCTGCATCTGTCTAAAACTCAAACTGATGCAGGGTGTGTTTGCTTGTATTATTTCATGGTCTCGTTTTTTTAATACCACTTGTCAACATTAACTATTCCAGTCCATGATCAGAGATTTGGATGGACAGTAAGGAAACCTGTCATAGCTGCTAGCGTTGCATTGCACAAATCTTTGTTCTTTCTTTTTCTTTGAAGGATTTTTACCCCGATTTTATTTTGTATGCATTTCCTTTATTATTAAGAATTTTTTTTATTATTTTTACTTTTCTAGGTCTGGGTGGGTTCAGTCACAGAAATAACTGTTGATGACCTCTGTGCAGAAGACAAGGACTCCTCACCATCAGAACTGATATATTCCATTACTCCACCTAGCAATGGGCACTTGGCTCTGAAGTCTTCTCCGAACAAGAGCATCCTTAATTTTACCCAGGCTCATATAATTGAAGGGCAGCTGGTATTTGTACACAATGGTATGTGGTTTCAAAAATACAACCTCTGTTACCAAAATACTGCTCCTAGTCAGTATATTCATGTTGGTAATCCTTTGAAGATCTCCTTGTAATGTCACAAAAATCTCAGAGCACTAATTATGTGATACATGATCTCACAAACTAAACAGGAAAGGGTCTGATGACTACTTAAATGTGTGGGCACCAAGAAATCTTGGTGTATTAGTGGTTCAGTTGGTAGCAGCCTTCTTTCTGAATGCAAGTTTGCAGTAGGGGAATATTGTCTTGCAGCTTTCAGAGATAATGAAATCAATTTTTTTGACCATTATAATTGAGAATCTCCTGAAGCCTTTCTGTCTTGCTACAGTGCAGAGCTATTCATGGACCAAGTCTCTCAGATACCTGCCATGGTGTAGCTGTGTTCCTGAGCAGCTTTGGGCAGTGAAGTTACGGGTCATCTGAGTGATGTCAACCTCTCATTCAGACTGTGAAGGAATTCAGTTTTAACCATTGACCCTTTTCTGCCAGTGGCCAGAGATTTGGTTGTTTGTGCTGCTGCTGCTAAAGAGAGAATGTGTGAACAATAAAAAAAGAAGTCAGGGCAGCTTCATTCATCCTTGAATGGCAGTGCTGAGAAGTGGCAGGAGTGAAGATCCCAGCGGGGTTCCAGTCAGAGGAAGAGGTGGGGCTTTTACAGTGCGATAGCTGCTTTTCTCCTGCTACCGCTCTGTTATCATGTTACCCCAGCTGAAATAAGAAAGGAGGTGCTAAAGAAGGAATAAACCAATTTTGGGGAAGGAGATGGAAGAGGTACAGCACTCTTTCGCCAGCCCCGAGGCAGGCTGGAATTGTTTCCAGTGCTCCTTTGGGTGCAGCACTTACTCCAGATCTGTGCTGTGTCTTCGTGAGGCGTGGTGCAGGTTAAAGTGCTCTGACTTCCGATGCACTGTCTTGCAGAGTGCATGTGTTGATGAAATTGCTTTACAAGCAGCTGCTGGTGAGCTGTAAGTATCCTGCTCAAATAATTTGGCCAGGAAATGAAAGGTCAAGAGCATGGCAAAAGTGAGCCATGCTGTTTAAATTGTTCCGAGGGAGACTTTGACATGTAAAAACCCGTATGGTGGTAGGACGGTGGTACCCTCCGTGTGAGGAAATGAATCCACTGTGTGTTCCAGAAAGGGCAAATGCACATCTGTAGCCTTAGGAAGTGAATCTTGATTAATAAAAGCAAAAAGAACAGCAAATTTCATTTTCCAGTGAGTGGGAGTGCGGGTTGTACAGTAAATTTGAAATGTAAAATTGCCCAGGTCATATGTCAGCTCTTGCAGCTGCTCTGGCTCTCCCATCTGCTCAGCCGCGTGGCCTCCAGTGTTTCAGAAAGTACTTCGGACATTTTGCTTCTTTTCTTTTCTTTTCTCAGTCTGTGATTTTCTTTCCTCCTTTGTCTTGGACTGTTGCTAGAAGTGTATTTGTTAATCTCATCTTCTTGCTCCCAGCCTGGTCCTGGGGCCTTTCCTTAGCTGGTTGCTGTCATTTGGCTTTTTACCCCTTTTCTCTTCAGCTGCTCTGTCCCTTGTCTTCAGTCTTCTAGTGTGTGGTAGCTTCTTTGGCTCCTCCTGGGAAGTACCTCCACTTCACGTTCTCCATAGTCTGGCGTCTGCTCTTCTACTCACTCCAACCCTTTCCAAGGGGAAGAGCAGCATCTTCTTGGCTGATGCAGCCTTTCCATCCCCTGGCTGCTCCTCATGGCACCGCAGATCTTTTACATTTGTACATGGCAGTGACTCTCCATCCTCAGGGTCTTTTGTACTGCCAAAGAAAGTACTACCGCACTTTGCTTTTATGCCTCTAATATTAGACTTCATAAAATTTTCCCTTCATCTTTGCTCAGTCTTCTGAGTTCCATTATGCTGCTTGTTCTGTGCTGAGTTGCAAATCTTCCTCTTTGTTCTCATGTTTTCCCCTTAAATTTTGTATTTGTTTCCTCTGTAATCCCCAATTGTTCTGTCACCAGCATAAATGGAGAACCAGAACATACCTTTCATTTTCTGTACTCCTCTCTCAGTGGGAGAATTCTTTCCCTTTTCCACCCTTGCTTCACTCCAGGGTGCTCCCATCCCGCTTTCACCCTATGGGGTCTGCCCTTAAACCCTGCCAGTGTTTTCCTTAGGGCAGTACTGAATTGAACTCCTGTTGGTTCTGAAGTCTCTATGTCTTTTCAGTACAGTTTTTACAGTCCTCTTTCTGGTGTCCTTTTTATCACCTCTGATCAGATATGCTTTTAAAAATTAATTGCAATAAAATAATACGTGCTCCACCCAAGCAGCACTTCAGGATTTACTTCTGTTCCTGACTCTGCTGATGACAAAATGTCTGTGTCATTTGGACAGTTGACCTGCATTAGGTGGAAAAGCAAGTGAAGCTAGTTAAGCCTTTTTTTGGCAACCTGAAGCAAACAGTAAACTCCTCAATGCCTTTTTTAAATGCACAACTACTTGTGCATTTTTATCGAGAGAAAACATTAGAGAATAAAAGCTTTTAAAATAAAAACAGTATGACCTGATCTTCCAGAGCTGCTTTGGTGCCTGGCTTGATATAAGAGTGTCGCCTAGGGTAGTTGTTAACTATAATCTCAGAACCCACATTTAATACTTCTGATATGTTAATTTATAGTTAGGCAAGGAGTGCTGATCTTTAAGTGAATGTACATGGCACCCTCTCACTTTCAGGATATATATTCACATAGCAAGATCTCACCGCTAAATTGGGCAAAGCAAGTAGAAGAGCAGTAGTAACTGTTTGCAACAGTTAATGTTTCAATTTTTCATTCTCTCTTTCTACTTAATTAAACCATCTGGGGAGTGTCTACTTAAAGCAAGATATAGGAAGCTCTGTACACCTGAATAAGTCAGTTCTGAGAGATGTATTTTTACAGGAATCCACTCAGACTCCTGGAGGTATTTTGCTATCACTTGTGCCAAAGTACATACAAGTCCTAAGATTAAAGAAAAAAATGTGCATTTATTATGAGTAAACATAACCTCTGAAATAGTTTAAGCTGTGACAACATACGCTCTTCAGCAAAGCTGAAGCGGTGCAAAGAGGCAAAGGAAACAACCTGAGAGTTGATTCAGTCTTTAAAATATAAATAAAAATGAAAGAACATTCTAGATGCTTTTGTCCACAAATTCCTTCTTTGCGAAAATGTCACTGCTTAAGTACTTTGGTCCCTCCTAAGGTATAAAAGGAGTAGGAAATTTGGGAGTTTCCCCCAAGTTTAACTCTCCCCCACATTCCCAAGTAGGAAATTTGTCTCCTGAAGCTTAACTTGGTTTCAGCTCCACTGGGGTCAGTGAAGAAAGAAAGGAAGGGCCACTGTGCTAATTTATATCTAAGGGATGTCTGACCTTCAGTGTAAGCAACAGCCAGTAGTTCTTCATTGAGAAGGTGTTCTCTGCATTATTATTTATTTAGTTCTAATGAAGAGGCAAAGGTACTGATCAAAAGTTGCTTCAGGATGACTTTGGATATATTTCACTGTAGCCAAAACCAAAAGGTGTCCAGTTTATGTATGTTTTAGATGACAAATAGAATAATATGAGAATAAATATACATTTCTGTTTCCTACAGGAGCAATGTCTGGAGGCTTCAACTTTCAGGTAACAGATGGTTTGAACTTTGCACCTCGACAGATTTTTAGCATCACAGCTCGGACGCTAGTCATTAGCCTTGAAGTGAACAAAGGACTCGGAGTCTTTCCAGGTCTGTTTTTAAAGATTATCATGATTTCATCCACCTGAAAAAAATTGTATAATATACGGTTATTTCTCAGATAGCTAGCGGCTAAACTATAGAAAACTGTACCTAGCAAGTCTATCTGTCTGATTTTTAAAAGAACAGTTATATTTTCTCAAACAACATATTGCTTTATTGTTTTATAGTCTTTAACTTTTTGTTACGCACATGTGCTTGGAGTCATGGAAATTGGCAGTGAAATATATTAGCACAGTGTGACAATAACACTGCCTAAACTCTGAACGTTCTCCATTCAGATTTGTTTAAAAGCCCTATATTATATTCATATTTTTAGAGGTGTCTTAGCTGGTTGTGGTTTTGCCTGGTAAAAGCAGAGTGAAGCTTGTGTCTGTGGGATTCTGAATAGCACATGAAAGCTGGCCAGATTGCTAGTTCGCTTTCTTACTTTTTGAGCTGAGTTACAGAGAGCAACACAGACTATTTGATGAGTCAGAAGGACTGAAAACTTTGATTAGTATTTGTGCATTTGCAAATAGTTGTATAAGCAACTGAGTATTTTTTTAATGAAATCCTGCTCCTGCAGGAGTCGATGTGTTCAGAGTCTCTCCAGAGCCATTTACTGCTTTGCATTGGCAAGAGTAATCCCTCATTCAGTTAGTAATCTAACATTAATTGAAGGATTAAAGGAGAAATGAAGATTAGCCTTCTCTCAGCAATGTCTTGCATCACACTTTTGTTTGTGCTGCCTTCTTTTTGCTCTGAACATGATCTGTATAGCCAGAGAGAGATTGAGAATTGGTAAAGCTCTGTAGGTATTAAACTGTAGCTTGCTTTATTAATGTGATACAGAAGAGGAGCACTTTAGTTTCTTAAACTTCCTGAATATAAGATGCATAAACAAAAGCTTGCAACAAAAGCCACTTAAACAGAGGCAACAAAAAATGAGATTGTAGCAGCATGATCTTGTAATTCAGTCGATATAAATGGGATTCACATAAATCCACTTACAAAGCTTATTAATCTGCGCTTTTGGTGTGTAAGGTTGCCTCAGGCACAGGGATTTACAGGAATTCTATCTTAAGCCAAAGATAATTGTAAGAAAAGTATGCCTGATACTTCCATAGAAGGCAAAGTCTCTAGACTGTCTATCAGTTCTCCAGTTAGCAAAATACAGTATTTTCAGCACTGCAAACTGTATTCATCTAAGCCTACATTTTTTCCTGAATTCTCGTTTACTTTGGCTTAGCAAAATTCCATTTTGGTGTTAAAAAATATTACTAGCTTTTACACCTGCTCTCTTTATGATACTTTTTAAAGATATTCTGGAGCTGTACGAGTTTCAGCTGTACTTGCTCATCATGAAGTGACTATTACAACAATGATCATGCCAAATGGTTAATATACATACAAACAATAGCCAGTGTCCTGTTATATTTTATAGCACTGCAGGAAAACTTAATTTTGAGACAATTTGAAGAATCTTCTGTCTAGGGAAGTAAAATTTGAATATATCATGAAGAATTTGCGATATTTCATGACTGAGTATAAAGTATTTTTTCAAGCATATTTTTCTGCAATTTTATAAGAGCATGAACTGCTGTATTCTTTTGTGTTGGATATACCAGATTTGTTTATACAGTTTATGGATTTTTTTTCTGTTCAACAGAAGCTTCTTTTATTCAGCGTGCTCAGTAAATTGATTCCTAGATACATGAGTTTTTTTCTTAGCAATGCTAGATATCTACAATGTGAGCATTTGCTCTCTTCAGGGAAGCAATTGCTCAAAGAAGGAATGAGCTGAGTTGCTCTTTGAGGAGGAGAAGCAGCCTGACTTGTAGGTATTCAGAAGTAAAACTGTCTAAGTAGTCAGTAGATGAGATGATTCATAACTGTTTAGCAGTGATAGGCAGAATGCTCATGCCGAATCACTTTCCATCTTAAAAGTAGGCAGTAAAAATGGATACCAAAATTATTAGGTACCAATAATAGCCTTATGCTGTGGCATTCTACTTAGTATGGATCAGTTTGGCCCTACTCTGCATCACCCATTCTTATTGTGTGTCTTCCTCCCCTCTCTCTGTTCCTTTCCCCAGTGTCTGGGTGGGGTTGGTTTTGAGATCTCTCTGCTATGGTGTCTGATAACAAGCAGACAGTGTTCTCGCTTCCCTTTCCTTCACCCAGTCTGTTGTCTGGCAAATAACCTTCCTCTCCCAGTTGAGGGGTCAGACCAGAGCAGAACTACTGTGAGTGCTGGAAAAGGTTCTGAAGTCTCAGGACAGAAGTGGGTAAAGGAGAAGATTATGTTTGGGGGAGGATCCCATTTAACAGGAAAGCATATGACAATTTATTGTCTGTGGCCCTAGCCTGTATTTCAGCCTGTGCTGTGCAGTGGGTGAGATCAGGTCTATTAGGAACAAACAGGGGCTTTGTGGTACGCGTCCTCTGTCCCCATCACCCTGCACAGTGATGGTGGTGGTGAGATAACCTGGTTTGGTTATGAAAAATTGGGGTGGTAACTTCCAGCACTACAGTGTGACCATGCTTGAGAGTTACTCTGTCTTACGCTGTTAAGGCAATGAGACCTGCTTTGCATAAGTAGGAGGTTATTGAGAAATAACTCTGTTTGCAGATACACATCATTTGATCAACTGTTGCTCTCAGTTGTACTTTCCTGACCACGTCTGCTGTACGCACAACTCAAGGTTGTGCTTCCCTCTCTGCAGTCACGCAAAAAAGGAAAAAAAGAGAGATGAAGAAGAGGGAGGCTTCTTGTATTAGATGTAGTGTGGGAGAATTTTTCTAGACCTGAGGGACTGCTTTGCTTTCCAAAGCAGTATGGAGACAGAGAGGCATGGGAAGGTAAAAAGGCGAAAACAGGCAGAGCCAGAATCTCATTTCATTATATCAACTCTGTTTCAAAGTTTATGTAATTTGAACCAGGGCACAAATACTTGTAAACAGGCAGAATCCTGATGTTACTAATGGCTTGCGAAACATCTCCATTCTTCAGTTTGCTTACCATATTTTTTCTTCTGAATATTATAGCAGGAACACGTTATTTTGTGTTATTCCTGTATAAACATTACACTTTATCGAAGATGGATTGATAATTCAGACTTCAAGGATATATACTGCTAGTATCTGAAATTATGTATTGATACCTAGAAAAGCTCATTGCTCAAGAAAAAAAGAAAATGTAAAAATGGGGGCAGGAGGAATAGGGTTATGGGAATCTATTGCTCCTCCAAAAGTATCATTAAACATGAGATTTAGTTTGCTGAGTGTGTACCATGAAACAGTGCATCAAAAAGAAGCCAAATAAAACTTTTTTCTTTTAGGAAATTACTAGGTTTGGATTTGTCACAGCTATGTCAAAAATTGTCTTGGTTTGACTAAATGCCAGAAAGCTTTTTATAATCTTTATAATATTTAAGCAAAAAGGTACTGGTGAGTGTGGAGCTATGTATTAAAAGGATTTTGTTACCTCTTGGTGTCTATCCATCTTAATAATACATTATTTCAGTTCAGGCCGTTATTTCTGTTGTGTGGTCGTCTCCCTAGTTTCTTCAATTCAGTATTTATTTTTTAAGTTCATTTGATGAAAATAATCTTTTATATCGATAAGGTGTGGTACAAGCTTCGGTAATAATCGATTTTGGTTTGTGTGTTCGCTAGAAACTTTGCTGTGTTAAGGCTTCGCTCTGCCAAATCACCCTGCCTTCTGTGGGCAACTAGGATTACCAAACAACATTAACAATGGTGTCTTCAGCTGGAGTCTTAATTTGGTTCTAGACATGTAATAGAGGAACAGGGCTTCTTATACATGCTCTACTCCTTACTTTGGGTTGTTTTTGCAGAAGCTGGTATTTAGCAATTACATGCGCTGAAGAGAACTGCACTTTTTTCATTTCTGTAAAACAGAGGTACATCCTACTGATGGGCTTTTTGATTGAAAAAGCTGTGGAAGAGTTGTAACTAGAAGGTAACTAGAAAAAGGGTAAACTTGCTTATCTTACAAAATGTTACTAAAATGCTAAGTAGAATATCTAGATGAGAGGGTGAGTCGTGCTTACAAAACTTACCCTTTGGGAAAAATTGCTGTTGCAAATCTATGTTACTTATAATTGACATTTTTTAGGTTCCAGGAAACCTATTTTACGACATGATCTGAAAGCTGTAACCAATGATGTGACCAATACAGGAAACAGAACTATAACTTTTATGATTGTAACTTCCCCAAAACTTGGAAGGCTGATCAGAGTAAGTTCTGATAATACCACTCAGGAAATCCTCAGTTTTACGCAGTCTATGGTAAGCATTTACTTTATAATAACTAGTTCAGGGGTAGATTGTTACTTCAAAGGGCATCTCAGTTGCTCATTCTTTGTCTGATCCAGTAACCGAGCATATGTGACCCATCAGTGCGATCACTGAGATTTGCTGTGTCATTAAATATCTGGCAGCTAGTAATGAACGCAAGGGGAGCCTTTGTTCCTCTCTGCTTGGATACTAGCAGGGTCTTGGCAATTTCCACTGTTTTGCTTGTAACAGTATTTTTCAAGAAGAGCTGTTCTGGTGCCATTAACCAGCAGTCCGAGGTTGGAAGCCTTTAGTTTTTGGCAGAAGGAATAGCCTTTTGCTCTATGAAAAGTCCAAGTATCAAATTCATTTCAGCTGTACACAGTGCTCATGGGTGTCCCCAAGAGGGCTTTTATTGACTTGATTGGCTCTGATATTAAGTGTTTAAAGAATCTTAACTGTGATACAGGGTCTCATACTTGAATGACTGAAACGTGGCAGATCATGTAACATGATGGAAAACATTCTTTTGCAACTGAAAAGAAGTGACTTAGGTCTCTGTACAGAATCTGAATCTAACTGTGTGCTCTGTGTGACCTTAGCTTATTCTCAAAATGTAAGTGGGGGAGATAAAAGGAGCTCAATCTGACTTTGCTGGAGGAAAAAAAAAAGAGATAATTTGGTCTTAATCTACATTTACAGGTTGTAAAAGTGGCTGTTTGATTTAGTGTTTGAAGGAATGGAGAATCTATTGGCCAGAATTTGAAACTTGGCGAATAAAAGCTCGAAAAAAGGTTGACATTTTTATTAGTTATCATCAGACTTTGAAAGAACCTGACCAAGGACTGGGGTGGAATGAATCTCCGCTTGAGCTTGATGAACACAGAACGTTTCTCTTGAAACTATGTTCTAATCCCGTTATGTTACTGGTCTTGTTGCAATAGTTGCTGAGTTTTGTCTTACATTATGATGGAGATAAACTGTGTAATGACACTTTTCCCTTCTGTTCCTAAAATGTGTGATTTTATGAGCATTAGATGAAACAGTTAAGCATGTCAGACAGAAAATCTTTCAGCTAAGGTTTTGAAGTTTTACTCTTTTTGCCTATGGATATGATCTTTACATGTTTATCAGACAGTTCCACGTCAGAACATGCCACATTCTCTATAGCTTTAGTTCTTACTAATGTATAGCTAACTTTCCTTTGAACTTTGTAAATTATGTAAGGATTTGAGCTGTAATAATGTGTATGCTTTTTTTCTCTGTCGGAGGTATTTGTATTGGCCACTTTCACTTCTTAGCAAAAAGAGCTAAATGACTTACTGCAGGTAGAATGAAGGTATCCTAGGCAGCTTGCTATTTATTCTGGTAGAGACTGAGGTATAAGGGAAAGAAAAGAGATCCTAAATAAACTTTCACTGTCTAGTGCGTTGTAGCCACATGCAGTTAAATATCAGTGAGAAAATGACATTGATATTACAAACATTGTATATTCTCCATGTAATGGAGAATAAGGCACTCAATTTCTGTTTGGTAATAAAAAGCCTGTAAATCTGATTTGAATTGAAAATATTTTGTGTTAGTTTATTTCTTTGGGTTTTCATTGACTTCATTCTGTATTGTGGAACTTGAACTTCTGAAAAGTACTCTGCAGCTAGCTTATAGAAATAGTTAGCACTTTTGCTATGGTGCTGAACATTTCCTTATGCCCAGTAGTTTATTGCTTTGTTGCCAAAGAAAAAGAACTGAAATCACTTTTGCATTCCAAGAAATTTTTGCATTCCAAGAAATTTTTTCATGGACAGCTGTTGTTCAGACAATATAGGAAAATTAATTGTGCATTAAACACACCTGAATAACACAGTAGTTTTCGACATGGTGTTTGGGGTTTTTTTCTCTGCCAGTACTTTCTCTGTTATCTTAGAAGTATTTTCATCTTGCAGCAAGCCACAGTTTCTTCATTATATTTAAAATCATTACAGAGGTAAAGACAGAAATCGTCACCAATTCCATTCACTTCTTAGCCCAGATATTAGCATGGGCTTGCAATTAACAAAAAACCAACCTATTAAGATTGATACTAAACACCTCTGAATTTAAAGGATGCGTATTGTGCCTGTTCTTGTTAAAAAAATTTGCTTTCTCCAACTTGGAGTCCTAGAGGCATAATTTGGAAAGTTGTCCTGAATAAACATACCCCTTTAATATCAACTTTTTTTTTTTTTCTGTCCTATAATAGCCATTAAGAATTAAATCAGTATAGGGAAAGCATAAACCTGGAGATGTGCATATAAGATTTTATGACATCAGTCTGAATTTTTTAGATAATATGTTGGGATGGTTTTGGGTCTGCCAAGCCCTGTCTCCCTTGTGATGTCCGTGGGGAGATCATTGCAGTCATTTCAGGATTAGCTCTCTGCGTCTATGGTCACAGCTCAGATTCTATACTGCTAAAGTGCTTCCTCCAAGATATCAGCAGGGGTTTTTTTGTTTTCTTTTTTCACACCTTTCAAGCATATGTGGTGGGAACATGTGCTAACGAGTTCCTTCAGGGTGTTTGCAAGCTGTGTAGGGTCTGTTACAAATAGTAAACTCAGAATCAGCACCTTCTCAAACAAGGATCTCTCTGGCAATTATGAACAAACACATGCAAGCCAGGTCACTGGTCACCTGGGAAGTTGCCAAGGATTTGATAGGTATAGCTGTCTTCAGGTCAGTGGATGGTCAAGCAGACCAGATGCTGAATCTACTAGATGAGATTTAGTAAGTGTTCTAGTCTTGCGGTTGTTAGGAATCCTGTTGCAGTTTCAATGTATTACAGTATTGATCTTGAAGTTTGGATGTAGTTCCAACTGGTGAGAATCCTAGTCTAAAAATACTGCCTTTTGCTTTAGGGCCTAAAGAGTTAAATGGTTATATCTTGTATAAATATGTGTTTCTCTGAAGATTTACTGCAGTATTTTGCAGTACTTTGAAGCTTAAATCCTCACAGTGGGACTGATAGGATTCTCTTGAGTATGACAATCTGCAAGGTCTTTGGAGGCAGGTATAGGACAAACCAGGTTCCTTCCTGTCTCTTAGGAATCCCCTTCTTTCTGTGACATAGAAATTTTTCACTATGTAATCCCATCAGCTCTTTGGTTATAAACAAGAGTATATTTCAATGGTCCTTGCACCTCCTTCTTGTTTCTGTAGTCTCTTACCAAGTATTTTTTGCTATTCACCATTAAATACCTGCATCAAAGTCCTTTTCAAGTCTTCAGGCTTTCATATGCTTTTTCAGGACAATGAATCCAGCCCTGCTGGTATCCTTATAAAGAAAAATCCTTAGACATATGATGCTCCGATTCACTAAAGATACAGTCCAGCTGAGTTCATGTTCACCGTTACCATTGCTAGTTTGTGATAAGTTTCTCAATGTTTTATATCTCTGTTCTTCATGTAAGGCCTTTAGTTAACCATTCATGCCCAGTATCATTTCACTACTTTCAAGTAAGCTTTTCTTGGAACACAGAGTCCATCTTAAGAGAAAGACATATGCAAGATAATCTCAATGTAAGTTGCATATACACTGTGTGTGGACTAAGGGACAAAGGCCTCTCTTGAACACTGTTCTTAAGATAATTTTTTCTCTCCTTACACTTCTGTATTTAAAATTATTCTCCTCTTATACCTATGGCTTTTCTTTACCCTAAACAGGTGGATGAAGGTGTCATCATGTATGAACACTTACATGCCGAGTCAGCTGGCTGGAGTGCAGAAGATTTTTTTACATTTACTGTCTCCTCTCCACCATCATCTCTGGACCTCCAGGTGTTCCATATTGACATTTCATATGAAATTACCAGGCACGATCGGAACAGTCGTCTTCTGGCAAATACAGGTAAAGATGCTGTACTGTTTAGGCTCCAAATTGGTTTGGATCTGTCAGGGTACCAATGAGCAAATGTCAAAAAACAAAGGCTACTTTTTCTTCAGTAACAAATGACTGGAATACTTTTGTCACAGAGCGTAGAGTAGATAGTATCTTGGAAAACTGCATCATTGCATCTTAAAAATGAGATTAACAACCTATATTAGATCCTCCCTATTGCTGTGGTAGGTATTTTGCTATAACGGTGGGTAAAAACACTGTCAGAAGCTTCAAGATATTGATATTTCTTTAATCTTAAGGTATGCATCAATAGAAAATCTTGTCTCCTATGTGTGGCTGTATTTTAAAAATAGTGGTAATATATTTTTAGCTGTGACGTATGGAAATCAAGGATACCATGAAGGAGAGACTTTTCTGAGCATCATCAGTGTTTGATATCTAATTTCTGAAACAGTGCAACTGTACAATATTCAATTTCTAAGATTCTCTTTTCCTTTCTGCTAGGTGCCATAGTCCAGGAAGGAGGTAGAGTATTAATCAACAAAACAAATTTAGATGCTTCAAATCTACTGATTAAGCTACCTGAGGTACAGCGCTTCCTGTATGAAGTCTGGTATCAAGTTGTATCTTTACCCCAACATGGCATGATTGTTGTTGGAGAAAGAAATGTTACCAAAGAAAAACCTAACTTCTCCCAGTACATACTGAACAAATTTGGAATTGTGTACGTACATGATAATTCTGAATCGCGTAATGACAATTTCACTTTTGCTGTTTGGTTAAACCTAAAGAGCAAGTCTGCAACAAAGCCCCATAGCGAAGTTTTAGAGGAGATGTTTAATATCACTGTTGTTCCAGTGAATGACCAAGCTCCAGAATTGAAGACTAAAAGGCTGCATCTAAAAGTCCTGCAGGGGGACGTGTCAGTGCTAGGGTCAGAGAATCTGAAAGTTGAAGACCTAGATAACACCCCAGCCGAGCTCAAATACACCATTGTTAGCAACCCCAATAATGGTTATCTAGCAATGAAAAGCAATCTTAGTGTCTCTATAAAGGATTTCACACAAGCTGATGTCGACAGTGGTAAAGTTTGGTTTGTACAGGATGGAAGTTCATCTTCTGGGGTGTTTTATTTCAGTGTGACAGATGGTAAACATCGCCCTTTATACAAACTATTCAATCTTGAAGTCATACCAATTGCTCTTGTCCTTGTCAACCTTACCAATGTTGCACTTCCACAGGGCCAGACATCTGTCACTATTACTAATGTGCAGCTTTCAGCTGTCACAAATGGGAAAAGCACTAATATCATGTATGAAATAACTCAGCCACTCAAATATGGGCACCTGACGATTGGAAATGAGCAGGTTACTAAATTTGAACAGGCAGATTTGTACTCAGGAAGGCTGTCTTACCACCTGACAAATCTCACTGCGTCCAAAGAAGTACTGGAGTTTATGGTCTTCACTGCAGAAGGCAATGTAACAGGACAAGTGTTGAACATCACAGTGAAGCCTTTAGTACAAGTTGTACCTAACATGCAGATTTCAAATCAAGCATCTTATAAATTCAGAAGCATTGACCTGGATGCTTCTGAGCTAGCTAATTTGACAAATAGTAATCCTAGGTTTGAAGTGATAGTACCCCCGTCTCATGGAAGGATTGTAAAGAAAAGGTTCGTGAATGATACTGTGTTTGAAGATGTTCAGACATTCACCCAGGCTGACATTGATAGTGGTGTTGTGCTTCTAGACGTAGACACGAATATGACGGGCATTGATTTGTTAAATGACTCATTCACCTTTATACTCAGGGCAGACACTGTGCAGCCTGCTGTTGGCTATTTTCGCTATTCCATTGTGCCATACAGTCCTTCACTTGTGCAGGATTTTACAACTGAAGTGCCTTCTGTAACCAGCACAACCACTTTAAAGATTTACACTACCTCAAAGGACGAGCCACCAGCCTCCTCTCAGAATGCAGGGCCTACAGCAGCATCGCAGAAGACTGGACCAACCATGTGGCCAGGGCGGAATCACTGGGGAAGTCTACATGAGGAAGGTCCATTGCTAAATCTGGCCATGGGAACAAGTGGATCTGTGGGGACTAAGACCACAGCCCAGGTTAATGCCAGGAGTCCCAGAGAGCAGGCAGGTGAAAACAGCAACCCTTGGTACATCATTATACCCCTGGTCCTGGTGTCTGTGCTACTCATAGTTGCTGTTATTTCTGTGTGCGTTTTGCTAATGTGTCAGAAGAAAGAAAAGACAAAACCGCTTGTCAAAAGTCAAACAGATGCAGTCCTCAGTAGTCAGGATCGATGTCTGGAACGGAGCTTGACTATACCCGGTGTTACAGTGACTCCTCTCCTGAAGGGGGCTGAGAGAAGTACAGCCTCAACATTTATGGCAGTAAGACATGAACATCTGCTTCCCACAGTGGCTTCTACGACTGCAGAACGGTCTCAGCAAAACAGCTGGTTAAGCCTTGATCCTGAAATGATCCAGTACTGTCGGAAAACAAACCCAACTTTGAAGCGCAATCAATACTGGGTGTAGGCATGGCCAGTTTTGGTCGTGCTAATTGATGTAGTATGAAAAGAGAGTATACACTGTTGACATATAATTTGTTCTTTATTACACTTATTTATTATAGGTCAAATGATGCACTGTTTGTTAGATGAAAGCCAAATACCTGTGAAATAATAGTAATAAAAATCTTAATGATTTTTGGTGGCCATAAAATAAGATTTCCAGCAGGTACTTCAGCAAAATTTCCACTTAATTTGTTGCAGAACTTGGCCCCATAGATTTTGAGTGCACCCATTGTATGCAATATTTTTTATTTGCCATGACAGGGGTAAAATAGAATATTCTGTCATGAATTATGTATTTTTAATATAACTACTTTTTTTTGAAGAACCAAGTTTGCTTGGTAAAGGTCTTGTAATCTTTCTTGAACCACCACTTTTATTTGAATAACTTTCAACTGTTTCTATAAGTAATTGCCAAGGTGCTAATCTCAATAATGTCATTGTGACCCGAAGGCTGTTCAGAGGCCAGTACTAAAGAAACAAAGCTGTGATTATTTTGACAGGTGTTCATGCGCGTCGCTGAACTGAAAATCTATAATTCAACTCACCAACTATACTACAGCAGTGACAGTATATAAGGATTCTGGTAAAATACTCTTACTGCAAGATGTTGTTTTTTCTTTTTCCTCGTTTGATACTGAACTCTAGCCTTTGATGTCTGCAGACTGGTAAAATGCATGCATGACCTCTAATCCGCACAGCAAAAACTGTGTATCTGCCAGTCAGCCTGTCTGCTGAATTATCTTTAGGCTTAGGTTATGTCTGGAAGTGCATATCAAAATTTCCTGCTGCTGACAAAGGGCTAAATTCTGCCTTCAGTGAAGCAAACACAACTCTCTCTGGAGCCTGGGCATTCAAGCAGATGACCGTAGAATCAAGTCCTCTTGCTGCATACCATCATGTATTGTGGAGCTACTGACAGAAACAAACCAGTGAGGAAGTATGTGTCCTCTTCTGAAGTTTCACAGTTTACCCTTCATCTCCCAGAATACTGAACACATGTGCCTTACTCACTCTGACAAGTACTACCTACTCTAGTTTTGCTCTGATGGTAAAATGTGCAATAATTTCTCTGCAAAGGGAATATTTTTGTAGTTTTGGAAATCCAAGCTCAATAGTGATGTGCAGTCTCCAGTTAAAGTCCAGTCTTTCTTCAACCGTGGACAGCAGCAAAATGCTTGTTGACTTCAGAGAAAGAACTGACTTCAAGGGAATGGTGCTGTAATCATAACTAGTCTCTTACTAACCACTGAACTTCTCATCTGTTTTTGTACTTTTGTATTGTTATAGCTTCCAGTTAGCTTCTCTGTAAAACACCGTGCTCGGTGTCAGGGTGCAGTCTCGGCACTGCACTCAGTTAACACTGGAATACCATTTTTGTTTGAGCCTCAGTACTGCAGTTGTGCTTTTATAGAACATATGTATTGGCCTCAACATCCTTGGTGCTATTTGTTTCAGACTACTTTGTTTTAGATTATTTTATTTTTACTGTTGATGATTAGCACTATTTCTATCATTTATATATTTCAATTACGGGAAATTTTCACCCATGAGGACAGCCAGACTCTATGCTTACTGATGTGTTCTGGGAACTAAACACAGGACCAGTGGGGACAGTCTTCCTCATCTGTACCACCTCTGCCATGGTCAGCCGTGATTGTGGTGCATTTTGAAGGAATGCATTTTTCAGAGCCCACTTCAAGGTGTGTAGTCCATGTCAGTGGAAAACAAGCAAGCCAGATCTTCGGTAGGTCAAATTAGTGGAGCACTAGAGACTAAAGCTATGAACCCTTTTGTATGCTCAAACTAAAATGTATTTGAACCCTGGTACAGAGGTTTTATTTCTTTGTCATTACCATTTTTCCCTGATGCCACTGTGAGCAGTTTTGAATTTAAGCAGTGCGGTTGGTGTAAAAGGCTGGGGTGTTCAGGTGTGCCAGATGGACTGCTGCAGACCTGCATTACAGACCTTTTCAGCTTTTCCAAAGAAAATCTTTGGGACTGTTTTTAGAAACTCTCAGCCAGAGGTGGCACTGGCAGCCATCAGAGGGACATCCCAGTGTCCTTTGTGGAGGTGCAGCTGTAGGTCACTTGCCATCTCCTGAGACCTCTTCTGCTAACACCAAGCAGACAGCAGCTTCTTCCAGAGCTACAGCCTGACTCCAGTGTCTGCTAGCCAGTAGCAGGAACCTGATCCCTTTACACCTCCTCCAAGGCCTCACTCCAAGAAGGAGTAAAGAATTATAACCCCACACTTTCCTGACACTTAAAGAAGCCTGTCTTGCGTTTCCCTACCATGAGACCTTCCTGTCAAGACGTGTCATACTCCAATACCTACTCGGAGACCAACCGATAGGCCTCCAATTCGGTACCAAAATGCTGCAGTGCCAAAAGCTGCTGGAGCATGGTGACGAGAGCCACGCTGTGGACCTGTGATAGGCTGAACAGAAATGTGGAAGTGAAATGTGTGCTTATTGAGATTTTGGTAAACATATCATCGTAAAGACAGGTGTGCCCAAAGTTGCAGTGCTCAATGTGCAGTGGAGATAGAACACAGGGCTGCTGTAGTGCTGATGGTGGTAAAAAATGAGACCACTACATAGTAGCGACTGAGTCAAAAAAACAGCAGTGTAATTAGAACTCCACAATTGAATGGGCGTTTTTGAGTTTCAGCATTCCCATGCATGGAGAAAGAAATCTCACGTGAAAAACACAGAAAAGGTGGTAGAATTTTTGCTGGCTTTTTTGGCTTCAGGATAATGGGCTGAACTGTCGTTCTCTGTTTCCAAAACGCTTTTGGCTCACAATAGGTGTTCAAGTAGATCAGGCATTATGGAATTGTATTTTGAGCATTGGCCTCAATTTTTAAAAGCATTGAGATTTTTTGTTTTGTTTTTGTTTCTGTTTTAAATAAAAACAGCCTGAAGGCCTAATTCATCAGTGAAGTGTGCCAGCATTCAGTTTTCTTCCTCAGTTGGTGCCACTGTGAGACAATCATGCCAAAATGCCTCCCATATTATGGAATGTTTTGATGAGACCTTTATATGGATATAAGTATATTGTATCACTGATTACTGGGTTTCATACAAAATGCAGAGGTAATATTGTAATTGATAACAACATATGGATTTTAATATCCTACCCTAAATCCCCAAGAAAAAAAAAAATCTGATTGCATTAATGCAGGCTTTCCCTGTGGACAGTACAGAATAGTCTCTGGCAGAGGACAGTTAATTTTGTTCCTACATAGATATCTAATATCAGTGAGAGGCGTCAACTCTGGATGAGCTGATGTCACTGGCTTAGCTAAAAGTCCAGCTTTGAGACAGTAAAATGTTGCTGGGAGTAATTTCATCCTGGGTTTCCTAAATAACAATCAATACAGAAAATCCCCAAGATAAACGTTCTGTACTTACAGATTCTTTTTGTGATTCCAGAAATGTAAAGAGTTTATGGTCAGGATCTGGTTTGAATTTTTTGGTTGTTTCACTTAACCTTGAAGTTGTGTGCTTTATTTAGTGAAGATGGGATTTTATGAAGGATTCCCTTTCTTACCAAATGGAGTTCTAAACTGCAGCGTGAAAGTGCCTTGAAAACATTTTAATTCAATAAATTGTTCTGTTTCTAATCCACACATTTAGGTTTTTGTGCTTTCTTTAAAGACCTATAAAGTACTGTGGTCGGTGCAGAAACACAACAGAATCCCATCGCCAGCAACAGCGTTCTTCCGAGTTTTCTGATGTTCATTTTTTAAGTTCCACATGTGCCGAGAGTGCTGTTGTGCTGTGCCCAGCATCGTGCCTCTTAACGTAAGGTATGTGGCTGAACAAGGAGAGACATCTCTTCATACATCTACCCGGCCATGTTCAGCACTTGCATGAATGTAACATCAAAATAAATGCATTGATTTGAACTTGCTCAAATAGGACTGCACTGGATTTATTTCAGTAAGTTTTTCTGTTACTTCACTGCACATGCTGAGAAGATTTTAAAATATCAGATTCTTAAACATTAATACATGTGCTGTTTTTTCATAGAAAAATCTTTGATTTTTTTGTCTCTAAAGTTCGTCAGATTATCTTTTATTCTTGATCAAAAGTGCACACTCACTCCAGCTTCACACCAAATGCATTGTTTGACGTGATTTTGATTTTTCGTTAATGAGAACTTAGCTGGTTTCTAGTTGTTCCTGTAGCTTGAGATAAGGAACTTTTGTCCTGAAATGTCAGAAATGCTGGTGGCCCGGTGGAGCATCTTTCCCCGCGCTGTGGCTCAGCATCCTGAGCGCAGAATTGTGTGTCGGCAGTAGCGGTGCTCAGTTCTGGGGTCGTGTCCCTCTCCCCCAGCCCTCCTACAGTCAGAAAGTGTTGGTCTGGGAAAAAAAGAAAATAGGACAGAAATGGTCATAAACCTTGTATGTTTTTCCTTTTATTAAAATATTAGTAAGGGCCAGGTACAACTTTTGCTGCAGTCTCCCGTTTACTACCTGCAGGGCCAAATTCAGCAGTGAATCTACTTACGTGTACTGGGCTACAGGCTTCTGTCCTGCTTGCACTGTTTTTTTCAAGTCAGTCCTTGTGATGTTATGTTGAAGTACATCGCCACAATTTTGGGTTTTTTGACAATGGAATGACCTACACGGCACCAGGCCTGCTGGGAGCAGATGGGGGCTGGCTCGCTGCAAAAGGGAGAAGGGTTTTCGCCCAAAAATTATCAGGGCTTATTAACAGGGCTTTAAACTAGATTTGACGGGGGAAGGGGGTATTATTGGGTTTGCCCAAGACCAGCC
>VUYV01000098.1:1388813-1469721 GCA_008711295.1 Anarhynchus alexandrinus
CCTGGAGGTGTTCAAGGCCAGGCTGGACGTGGCCTTGGGCAACCTGGTCTAGTGGGAGGTGTCCCTGCCTATGGCAGGGGGGTTGGAACTCGATGATCTTCAAGGTCCTTTCCAACCTAAACCATTCTATGATTCTATGATTCTATGATTCTGTGAATATTTTTAAACAGGCTGAAAATAATTGTCCTGGCATATTCAATGGAAACTCCACTAATTTATCTTCGCTCATTTCAAGCTAAATAATTCCTGCCAGAGCTTGCATATCCCAAATGCAGTCCCAGAACAAAATGTTCTTTCATCGCAACTGGTGAAATCCATAGTTTCACATCTGTTTGTAGGGAGACTGTATGGTGAAATGCTTGTTTTACGTGATCATTTCCTCATTTCCAGACTTGGTGCTTGGTTATTTTTGTGGTAATGCTTTATATGTGCTGGTAACAACTACTTAGGCATAAAGTGGTTCACAGACTGAGGTTTTAGCTGCAAAACCTTTGCGTGGCATCACAGTGAGAGGGGCATCAGGTCTCAGAAATTTGTTGGGGAAAAATGAAGACTGAGCAGATTGAGCACTGGTATGGGATGGTACCAAGCGTCAGAACTTCCTGCAAGAACACAGGCAATAGATCAGAATAAATACGTGCAATTTATAGTGTGTGACTGATCATAGTGATTTGCTCCAGCTAATACACTGTACAACTTCATAACTTCATCTTGCGTAGCAGCTTTTATGTCTGGTGCATGAAAACACATTCATGAGGAAATTCTTGAGAGAATAAAAAATAATTGGAAGAATCAAAAGTTCCTATTTCATATACAAGTACATATTCAAGTACATATAAATGAAATGGATTCCATAAGGGAGAGGGTTTTGAGTACTTCCAGTACTTCCAAAGGAAGCTGGGTTGAGACATGCAAAGCCACCAGCGAAGCTGCTTTGCTAGCAGGGAGCACTGAGGAAGAGGTTGGTTAGAGAGGCCGGGGAAGGTGGGAGGGTGGGACAGAGACAAGCTCTCTGGGGTTAGACGGAGTTTCTAAACACAAGGGAGGTCATGTGGAAGCACACCCATGGGCTTGTTTGAAAGGCAAAGGTGATGTGCTGGGCGGTGCCTCTGGGAAGCGGACTTGGGGGGTTCTCCTCACTGCCGGAGAAAGGGAAGAGCAGGAATCAAGATGATGAGTATTGTTCTCATTAGAGGGGAGAGCTCTGCTTGAGAGAGGGTGGCAAGACTTAGAAGCTCAGTTTGCTTTTTCTTCTGCTTCCCTCTGCAGCTGGCAGGAAATCTAGCAGAAGTAAACCTCCCATGGCATGAACATTTTGAATGTTGACTTACAAAGGTGGCTGGCTGTCAAGAAGTCCAGTTATGGGGATTCATCAGATTAGATCAGTAAAATCCTTCCTTGTATAACCATTGCCCAGTCTGGCTGAGCCGAGTTGCCTGAGGTATAACTCAGATGTTAAAGCTTGTTGGCATGAATATTGCCTTAAAAATAGAGCTGCAATGTTCCTAGTGTCTTGGTCAAAGTGCAGAAAGGAACAGGGTGAACTTGCCCGAGGTTTTGACTGATTGTAATCGAAATTAATAATTAATGGTAAATCTAGTTGCCTGCAGACACTGAAAGGTATTTATAAGTAAGGCAACAGAGGTCTTGGTTTTGAGCACTGGGCTAACTAATGCAGCTAAAGATGGACCTGAGTTTACTCCTTGAAAGAAATGAAAGTATCTTGAGGACTGATCTCATTTACACATGGCTGCACAAAATACCATTGAAGAGCAGCTCTAGGACTCAGATTATACCAGGTGTAGAAGTAAGCAGAAGTGGGACAAATCAGCTGGAAGAACAACAGCCTACTTCATAGCATCTCTTAGTCAATCTGTATTGTCCATCCCAGGTCCTATACACTGCTAGGAATGCCACAGTATAACCACCAGTGAGATAAGTTGCCCAGTTCCCTTCCCTAAATCAACTTGCTCCTGGTTGTGGGACTTAGGTTCGTTTAGTCTTCCCTGTTGCACTAATTTCTGGGTTTCTGAGATGTCTCTTTGGCAGCCCTTGGTTCTGAGTATGGGATCTGCCCTCAGAAGCCCAGTATTTCTGTGCGTGCTGCTCAAGAGCCAACAGGGTGGTAATGGTTGGTCACCACTGATCTGTGTTGTGGCCTACTCTAATCTGAACCCACAGGTTACACTTCAAGACACATTATACCCATTTCCATTTCACTGTTTCACCAGAGTGCCTGAAGGTGTCTGAAATGGTGGGTTCATGATGCCCCTCAGTGATGCTACAGCTCAGGAAGCAGCTGCTTGTCCCCCCGATATGCAGCTCAGCTGCAGCACTCATAGTGCCTGGCAGACCCTGGGCATTTGAGAGCCTCTTTCTTGTCATACCAGGCTGTTTCACGGACGAAGGTCAAGAGCCTCCACTTTGCCTGGCCTCTCTGCACTGTTTCAGCTGTCAGGGGGAGGTCCTGTCTTGCATCTTGATGGGTGCAGCTGCAGAAGAAGTAGTTGCTCTCAGGGGCTGTCAGGGAGTGGAGCTCTGCTCTGGTTTCACTGATTCCCCACTTCCACCCTGCTGGGAAGTTCTCAGGCTGGCAGCTGTGAGCAGAGGGCAGTACTTTGCTAAGAAACCTAGACGTACCCGTGTTCTGCTTTAGAGTTTTAACTTCCTTTTTTTAAATAATAAAAAAAAAAAAATTAAATTCTTTATTTTTTAAGAAACACAAATCCAGAACAAGAATATGTAAGCACATACGTAAATCAAAGCCTCTGCCAGCAGCAACTGTAATAGTTTAGTTGTGAACAGTGCCTCAGCTCCCAGGTGTTGGAGCTACAATCTGTGTAGGGTGGGTGTACGTACCTGAACCCAGCTCTGCCCATTTCCTCAGTGACAGTTTTTGTTGCTCTCAGTTGTGGGTGTTGTCGTTTTCTTCAAACAGTTCTTACTGCTTAGGAGATTTACTTGTCTCTGTTATGGAACTCTTACACGGTTTAATGCTCTCTGGTCACAGGTCACCAATACAAATTTCTCTAGTTTATGGGAAAGTTCTCTGAGAAGCCATTCCAGTACATGAATTTTGGAACAGAAAGTTTGTAGTACTTCAAATGATTGAAAGTTTTTGTAACTATCACTCCAGAACTCTTGGAGCTGCTAAGTGTATTTCAAGGAATAGAATGACTGCCGATGGCAGCTTCTCCAACTTCAATTGCTTTGGGAAAAAACAAACCAGCCCTGCTATATATGGGTAATTCTGTTTTCCAGTAGAGTAGTTTAAAATAAATAGAAAAATATATTTTGCCCTACCTTCTTCACACTCTTTTCTGATCATGAGAGACATAGATCTGTTTCTTTCTTAGCTATTGATGTCATAAATGAAAGACAGCAAAAATGATGAGGTTGTTTGACCTGTGCTGAGTCCACTGAGACTACGACTGCCTTTCTCTAGCAAGTGAAGAGCAGCTGTTGCTGGAAATGTGTTTTGGATGCTGTATGGGGAAATCATCCAACTGGTTACGCTGACAGCACGTGCTTCAGAAATACCAAAGGTGGATGAGCAAGTTTCTCAAGAAGCTATTTTATTTTCTTGTTTACAATTTCTGTAGAAGAACGGAAGCAGTTGTTTTCCTATTAGGGAATATTTATATTTACAAAGTACTTCACTGAGCTCAACTTTTTGTCCCATGCTGGAACTGGTGACACAAGTGACTAATAGGTTCCACCCAAGCATGTGATTCCTTGTGAAGGAGATGCCTGACTCAAAGTCTCTGCAATCTGCCTTTGAAGATTCCCCAGGCACAGGAAACAGCACAGCCCCTCTTGCTTTTGGGGCAGACACACAGGACTCCTACATCCTTTGAAAATAACACGTGTGTTGGAAACACAGACAGTTACACAGCAGATCTGTAGCCTGGCTGGTGGGAAGTGACTTCTGTGTGCCAATTTTCTCCTTCAAACCTAGCTTAGAGGGGTCTCTCACAGGGGTGTAGTGGGAGCAAACACTGTGGGCACCAGGATGTTGCTCAGGGTGTGAAATCCGGGGTGTTGGCCGTAGCGTCTAATTAAAAAGAACATCTAGTGAGCTCTTTGAGGTAAATCACAAGCACCTGCTTAGTTGTCACTCCCCAATACATAGTGACATACATCAGCATTCACAAAACCTTCAACACTTCCAGTAGCTGGAGTCCTGGTTGTACCTGGTTTGGCTGGGAGAGGCTGAAATCAGACTGGTTGTACTTTGGGCTTGCTTTCGACTTACACTGTCTTCGGTGATGGGGTAGGGAGCCCAGGTCTGGCAGTTCAGGGTAGAAAATAACTTGAATTTTTCATCATGTTGCCAAATTTAACTGCCAGTGCAGCTGTGACGGTTAAGCTAGACAGCTGTAGTATGACCCAAAATCTGTTAATATTACTGTTTCTGCCACTAAGTGTATATACACAACTGCTGAAAAGTAAGCCAGATCTTGGCACCTTGCTCTAGCCTACACTTTGGCTGGGTTAATAAACTAAATTACATGTTTCCTTGCTACTGTGTTTGCAAACCCCACCACACTCTGGGAAAGACTTGGTGGTGGCAGGCAGGGACGGTGACTGGGGCACTCAAATAATATTGGGGAAATCCAGAAAGGTGTGCCCCATCCCCTCCCTGGAGAGAGCCCAAAGCTATGAGCCATAGGTGTTCTTTGCAGAAATACCGAATGAAGGAGGAGACAGAGTTTGGCATCAGTTTGGTGCTCTCCAGAGAACTAGGGTCAACATCATGGTCAATCAGGTGAGTGCTCTGCCCTTTCCATCACTGCGTGCAAAGACCAAGGGAAAGGTATGTTGCCTGACAGGATAACCGCTCAGGCTTTCTGGGGAAAACAGCTGAGCTGGTTTAGACATGACCTGAGTCACTGACTGAGGAGCGCAGGGAGACCCTGCTGAGTGGAGACTGGCCCTGTCACCCTGGCACCCGCCTGGATGCCGTCCTGTGCAACCTGCTGTAAGTGACCCTGCTCAGGCAGGGGGGTTGGACTAGATGATCTCCAGAGGCCCCTTCCAACCCTGACCATTCTGTGATTCTGTGATTCTGTCCTGCAGCCTGTGTCTGTGAACCAACCTCCCTTTCGTGATCCCAACCTTGTTCCTTCCCACTGGTTGGCTGAGGCGGCTCCAGGCACATTTCACTAGTTACTATGAAAACCTTTTTGAGATATCTAATGCTCATTGGAACTGTGTGGATGTGTTTGCGTGTCTAACTCACTAGCTTGCCATTTTTATTTTTAATTTTTTTATATAAAGTCACTGACTCACAGTGTGGTGTTGTCTAAGCATTCAGATCCTCTAGGACAAAGGCACTGCATAAATTGACTTCTCCAGAGAGCTGCCCTTAGATGTTAATGACAAGGGTTTTTTACCCCCATTGTTTTACAACTTCTGATTTTTTTGTTTTCTGTTTTCAGATAAACAGTCCCACAGAAATCATATCATGTCTTTCTCTGCAGTCTCAGGCAAAGCAAGTTTTCTGACATTTTACTGTCACACATCAGTTACCCAACAGACACATTCTCCCATTGCTTTTGCAACAATGCTTACTTTGTTTTCAAGTTTTGATGAGTTACATTCATCTGCGTCTGCTCTGTCTTGACAAGTTGCTTCCCTGTTGCTGTTCCAGTTTCTACTGTTATTCTAACATCCGATAAAAGAGCCCAGCTGGCAGCAGATGTGAATCTACCATGGCAGAGTCTCTTTCTCAGATGTGTACAACACAAAATCACACTCTTTCTTACAACCTATGTTGTTTTGGAACCACTTTACAAGAAGGTATTTTGGCTTGTTCTTGAAAATACAGGAGACAGCCTTCACAGAACACTGCCTGAACTTGCTGCAGAACTAACTTTTATTAAATGCTGCTTTTAAGAGTGTAGGAATAATAATGTAAGTGTTCAGGGTTCAACTTCAAAATCCCTTATGATTTGCCATCAGTTTTCACAGGTCAGGGCATTTCAAAACCTCGTTCTGTATTAATCTGAAAGTGACGCAAACAACTGTGTGTGTCTAAACTACAATTTGGTTGGGGACAATATTGCTAAGCACAAAGAAAGGCCCCTCGTCAGTATAAATGAGAACGATATTTAATAGGAAACTAGAATAAAATTTTATCTGCCCAAATGTTTCATGCAGTCTGCACAGCCATCTTTTACATGTGGTAAGGATGGTGTGAGGTAGTGACTATGCATTGGGAGAAGATGGCACAAAAGGTGTATTAGTATAATACTGTCATCTCTTCATTGAGTTTTGTGGGATCTCATGGAGTTTCTTAGTGTCTCGGCTGTGCTGATACTCCTTATTGTTGTAAAATACCTAACTAAAACCACTGGTGATCTGGCACTGAGATCAGAAGTTATGAGCGGTTCTCCTTTCCTTGTCCTCATTAAAAAGGTGGTCATTTCTATAAAAGGCATCACTGGAAGACGAGGAGCAGCAAGATGAATGAAGTCTGGCTTCCCTTGGATGTGTGCTTTACAGGCCCTCATCCTGTCCTTCCTCAGGTTCACCTTCAGCTCCTTCCCACATATCTTACAAAGAAAAGCTTCAGTGTGTCCTGGGCTGACAAACCAGCCAAAATATGCCTAAACACTGGCCAGATGGCTGCTGCCTCTTCAAATAGAGAAGATGCTGAGTTGGGCCTGTCTTTCACTCACCATGAAATACTAAATTGGGCTGCTTTCCTCTTTTTGGCTGCCAATTTTCAATTAACTTGTAAGAACTTACCGTCTTTGAGACCTTTGCGCCTCTTCCAAAGTTTGCTGTTGCACTGAGATTGGAGTTGGGAGGCGGACAGGCAGATGGTATAGTTGAGCAGGGGTTGTTCCCTCAGAAAACCAGGCTAGAAAAGAAGAGCAACTCAGCGTTCAAGGAAGTTTTCAGTGGTGCGTATATTGAAAGGCTGAAATGTGCAAAACGGCTACAAGGAAACAATCTGGTAAAATAATGCTTTGTAGATAGCTGAAGAATGAGGAATTAGGTTTTAAAACAAGTTCTGTGATTGTCGAAGATAAATGCTGTTACCACCCTGATACAGTTTCTCCTCCCTCTCCTCTTCCCTGTGGTACTTCTAGTTATCGGGCTTTCTTTGTTTCCCTTTTGACCCCCTTTTTTCTTTGCTGTGCTTCAGCTGTAGTGGGAGACTGGGCTGCTGAAAAACCTCCCACCACGTTCACACACAACTGTATCTGAGGGAAAATGCTGTAAGTCCAACCGGAGTTTGCCTCCTCCTAGAAAGCAGTGGCACTGAGCAGGAACTACAGGTGACAGAAGAAACCCATTTCAGCCCAATCTGCAATCCAGTGCTTTAGGTCAAAGAGGATAATCCGTGGCTCTGGTGGCTTAAGGAAGAAGCATTATCCTGGTACTGCATTGATGGGAGCAAAAAGAAGCGGATTTTTTCAGTGCCGATGTCCATGTTTGGGAAAGTGGTATAAGTAGGAAAGGAACCTGAAAGAGAGGGATTTGGTGAGGGGGAATATTTGAGGAAATAAACCTCCCCCTCTTATGGGAAGACTAATAAGCTGCAATTATTTTGCTTGAAAAAAGAATGACCGAGACCTGGCTTGCTGATGGCCTAGAGGGTTAACAGATAACAGGTAATACAGGTAATAAAAACAGGCAAAGTTAACTTTGATGTTGACTATGAAGAAATTTAGAAAGAACAGGAAACACTTCTGTGTGAACAGCTTAACTATTGCAAAAACATACCTGGGTACATCATTGTGTTTTTGTTTATTTGGAAGTCTTCAAATGAGGCCTGTAAGTCTTTCTTAAATAGGTATTGCAACTCAAAGACATTTATAGGCTTAAACAGACTCAAAGTCTGAAAATTTATGAACTCAAGGATTGAGTCAAGCCTTGTCAAGCAGAAGTCCCCTGGTGAAAAAAATGACATAAAAAAGGAATGCCAGCAGCCAGGCAAAGGGATCCTGCCCACCTCGTCTGTTTGGGGAAGGGGAGTGAATGGGCTGGCCTGTCTTGATGCCTGACCACATCCTCCTGGGCACAGCACGTGGAATCTCTCCCTCCTGATTTCTCCTTTCTCCCATCCCAACAATCTCCAGTCTCTGCATCCAGGGATGGTGGGCACTGGCTGCCTTCTGCAGTCGTGGGATGAAAGTGTGGCCTGTCATTCAGCTCTTGCCTGTCTCACACTTTTCTCTGACAGGCAGGCTGCTACCTGAAGTTCTCCTTGAATAACAGAAGAGCCACACTATGCTCTCTACCTCTTTGAATTTGGCTATTATATACATACTCTGCTAGGCCTTGTGGAGTCTAGCTGAACATTCCTCAGATTTTAAATGTTAGCCCCAGTGTACTCGGTCAGTGCCATTGCAGGTGATCTTCTCAGAGCCTAGTGAGGCTTTGGTTTGGTATGGGAGTTAACGGGTTGGAAGGAAGAAGGGTTGCCTTACCTTTGCAGCTGGTTGCCTGTGCAAAGCCCAGCAAGGACGATCCTCACAGTGCCGTGCTCCAAGAGCAGAGCTGTTCTCCTGATGCCCCATGTGGAGGCACTTTAGGTGATTCCCCATTTCTAAACAGAAGAAATTATATTCCTTATCAAAGGAAATGACACCGGCATTTATTCCTGAATAAACTTCTTATCTTACCTTAAAGAGTAAGGCAAGGAAATGTCTACGACACTGGAGGAAAATTTTATGGCTGTTTTGTCCTGCATTTTCACAGTATTTATGCACCTCATGCTCTTGGAAAATGGAGAAAAGCACATTTTGTTTCTCACTTTGGGTTCAAATTCCTAAAAAGCTTATAATAAGCAGCCATCTGGCTGCTGTTTAGTGTTCTTGATGAAATAAGGATGGCGGTCTGAACTGTGTATCCAAAGAGCAGTGTCCATTTCATTGCAAATTACTGGAGTAATTGGTAAAGAGGCCAGAATCTCAGGGGAATATGCAGTCTAAGTAACATTTCCATAATGAATGGACTTAATTTAATTTTTTAGACCATAAAACTGTAGAGGGTTTCTGGTTGGTTTTTTGTTTCTTCTTGTTTTTTTGGGGGTGTTGGTTTGTTGGTTGGTTGATTTTTCAGATAAAAGTGTTGAGAGACTCCCTAATGTCAAATTTTCAGTATTGCTGTGTTTCTAATATTAAGCCCCACATGATGGGTGCTGTATGCCTGTCCTGAGATTCTTAGTCTGGAAATAAAAGCACTTGCCAAATTAAGTGAGACAAAATACAAATAAAGACAAGCTGATACCTTTTTTAAACACTGCTATTTTTAATTGCGATAGTTGAACTGTTAGTGTGAAAACAGTGAAAACCATTGCAATAGGGGAAATAGCAAAGGAAGGACACTGTTATGTTGCAGCCTAAGAAGCAAAAAGGGTGAGCCTGTCCCAGGATAAAAAAATGCAGCATCTTAACAAACATGATATGACAGCAAAAAATCAAGTTTGAGAAAATTCTTTTAACTTTTAAATCACAAATAAACAAAAAAAAATTATTTTGAGCAAGAACAGATTTGTAGTGGACTTTCTACCTCTTCTCTAAGTGGAATTTAAATTACAGTCACTAATTCAGTAGCTTTATGCTTTTTAGAGTCATTAGAAAATAATACCATCCTGGCAGAAACCTGTTTGCAGTTCAATTAGAAAGATAAGCAACTCCAAATGGGATGCTTTTCAGCGCCCTGAAATGCTTGGATTACATTGGTAATGGCAAGAACTGTATATTTTGATGTACATATTCAAAGCAGAGTGTTTATATGTTTGAGGGAGATATAGCAGATGTAAGAACATTAATTTTACTAATAACTTGAAAATACTTTGAATGTGACCTTTAGCTTTCAAATATGAAAGGCAGACTAGCTTTCCCCTCTCAGTTTCACAGTGAATAACGAATGACGCATACTTGTGGTTAGTTCTGCCTGAGTTCTCTCCATCATGAAACCTACCCATTTCATTACTCAGAAATTACTGATGGTCACTCGCTTTCGCAGGAAAATATAAACTTCTGTTTTATTCATGCGTACTTCAGTTGAAGTTGATGTACTAACGACTTTTTAAACAAAAGGGACATTTCGTATTGTAGTATCAATTAAGAGAGCTGAGGATTCAAGGATTCAAGCTTAGCAGCGTGCAGGAACGCTAAGGGAAGCAACTCAAATTTTGCCCATACATTCCTCACATATCAGTTCAATATAAATCCCATATATTTTCACAATTTTTACATCATGTGCAAAATGCGTAGATCTTCTCTGATCGCTTGTTCCAAAAGGGAGGAAATAGATAGTAAGAGGTAGTTAAATATGGAGATCAGGATTTTAGAAGTCTTGGCTTCTTATCCTAACTGACACTAATTTAGTCAATGTCTTTAGGTGAAGTGCATTACTGGGAGGATCATTTGCACATATATTCAGGGCCTAAAAATGAAGGTGGCAAAACCCAATGGCTAAATAAACATGTACACCCTATCTTCTGTTTGCCTCAAATTTCTTGTCCCTGAGCAATAATATTCATGGACCTGACACAAAGACTTATATATTCACATTTTTAAAAGGATTTTGGAGTTGTTTTTGGTTGTTTTCTTTTTTTTAATAAAACAATGGAATTCAGCTATATTCCTCTCTTGGGAAAGTGGGACATCATGAAAAGTGAATTGCTGCTAATAGGGGAACACAGGAGTGAGCGTAGAAACTGGTCTGAAAGCAAAGGTTCCTGCAAGAGCCTTAGCAGCGGACTGGGATGCAAAGCAGGCACACAGGGTCAGCTGTACCGCCTTCGCAGCTCGCGTTCTCGCTGCCTCTCATGCACACTGCCCCGGCACACAGCAGGCAGATGTTCCCATGTTCTTCAGCAGCACCCACCCCCTCCTTTCCCACCGCAGGGGGAAGAACCCACCCGTACCACCACAACTGTATGAAGTCCCACACCTGTTGATGCCTTTTTCCATCCGTCTCCTTGCCTTGTTCATCTTGCTCAAATTATACAGCTAACTCTGCCTTTCTCCTCCTTGGTTCGTGCCACAGAGCCCTCGCCTACAATAGGAGCTCTCTTTAATTGAATTTAGCCAGTTCAGTCTTCCATATACCCAACTACTGCTACTTCCAGTAATGACATTTTCTTTTTCAAAGTGTAGTGTGGTCTTGATGTAGTCCATAGACTACATCATTGTTCATGGTCCCGATTTTCCAATGTTAAGAGAGAGTTCTTGAATACAGGGTTAACGTCTCTTCATGGGCATTGGAAGCATAATAATGGTAGGAACAGGAGGAGGACGATACCCACAAGTGTCTCAATCTGCCCTTCTGGCAATTCTCTGCAATGCCCCCTTCCTTGCAATAAACCTGTTCTCTGTTCACAGGATACAACCATGCTACAGGCTCGACGCGTTTCTTTTCAACGTGTTTGTGGAAAATGCTGTTTCATTTTGTGCACTGACCAAAAAATTTTGCCTGATTGTCACAGACCCTGTCAAGACAAAAGAATAATGCTTGTACGACCTTGACTGCAATGTGTCTAATATGGAGAATGACTAATGTTCAGGTTTGCTAAATAACTCCGTTATGTCCACATTTCCTGGTTGCAATAGTCGTGGGTTTCTCTTTCATTGAAATGAGATGAGTTGGGCAATGTGGCCTCTTGCTGGGCAGTCTGGAAAGACGAGGCTGGGAGCTGCACTAAATTACAGCTGAACCCACTGTCCTCCACACCCACGGTGTTTTGTTTTCCCTTTTGTTCCATGGGCACCTCTCCTTTTCAGTTTTATTTTACCATGGTCTGGTGTAGGGTTAAAGAATGGAAGGGAAACACAGGGGGAAAAAACAAGAGTGGAAAACATTAGGAACAGATCATTGCCCAAATGCTTAAATAACAAGGCACTCTCAAAGTGCACAAAGAATAAGGTAGTCCTTTTCTCATATTTTTTAGAAGTTATTTATTTCAATAGGACCCTTGTTGATTTAGGTGGTTGATGCAATGGCTAAAGATGACCGCATACATGCTATTTGCCTTTTCTGAAACTTGCACCCCTTTGGTGCATTCTGACATAAGACAGGTTGTTAAAAGAGTGTTTGCTACAATTGTATCTGAAGAGCAAAATTTGAAAAAAAAAGCAACCATCCAACCGATTTTTATAAGAATGGTTTGTTTCATATATGTAGTGTGCTCCTAAAAATATCAACAACAAAAATCCTATTGGCCTCTTTGGATTGAGCTGCTGTTGAATGTATTTGTTCTCTCTTCTCATCCAGGAAAAATGAGTTTTAAATTTCATTCCAAAAGCACAAGAACTTGTCAGTGCTTCTATTTTTTTTCCAAAGGCAAGTTCCATTTTCCTGTGTTAAGTGTCCAGGAAGCCGTGTGCTGGGGCTTCCAAGTCCCGCCTGTGCAGTTATCAATTCTGGTGTTCCACTGGAAGGTGCTGGTGGAGAGGGAAAGTCTCACATCATTTGCGTCAACCTCAGAAGGAAGATGGAAAAGTTGGATTTAAGCCAGGGTTAATTCAGAAGACTGGCAGACAGCAAGGCATTACAGTGATGGGTTCTAACCTGCTGTGCTGTGCATCCTCTGGAGCAGGTTTGGGGGCCATGGAATCATTTTTAGATATCAGCTATTGTAATCATAAGATATGAAGATCACAATTACAGAAATCATTGAGGCAAGAGCTCAACTTAGTGATTAAATCTGTCCTGGTAAATTAAGTATAACAAAGATTTTTTTCTGGCACAAAGGCCAGAAGGCTCTCTTAGGAGAGCCCACAGCCTATTAACCTCACTTTCCTTCCCAAACATGATGGCTGCAACTGGAAATTACCACGTCTAGGAAATTTTGGGAGTCTGTTTGTTGTCTTGGTCCAAAACCTTGCTGAGGACGATTCTAACAATCTAACAACATCAAGTGCCACTGCCTAGGCGCATCCCACAGCACTATTTAATTCGTTAGCACCGCTCTACCTAGCATGACCTGTATGCCTCGTACTTCAGTGCAACGCTGACCCTCAGTACACAGCTGGTGCTGCATGAGACAGGACCACTTCACCTAACTTTTTTGGCAATGTTTGAGCTCTCAGACCCTATGTAAGTACATAAGCTCCAATATCTTTAGCCTCTTTGAAAAGAGTGATTTTTCCCCTGTGCGCTGCAAGATTCCACTGGAGGAGATTACAACACAGGAACAGCAGTGCCCTGTGGCTCGCAGCTGTATGTTCCACTGGTCTGGTATTGTCATGTTCCAGCAAACAATAGCCCCATCTTCTGTGCATCTGCATAGTCCCCAGGGAGATTTCCTCGTATAAAATCAAGCTGGGACTCTGTTCATTGTCAGAAAAGAGAAAAGACTGTTCACACCAGCAAAATACAAAGACAAAATGCTTAAACTGATAGGGGATGATGGGAGAATACATAATCCCAGTGGCTTCACAGTCGTACAGAGGTTGCTTCACTGAGATGTGCCAGCCAACCTTTCAAAAATACGTGTTCCCACATACTGTCCAGCTTCCTGACTTCCTTCACATTGAATTCTTCTGAAAGACAAGAAGGGAATGGCTTTTGCACTTCTCATATTTGTGAAGTAAGCCATTAATAGTCAGGTATGCTCTAAAGGACATTCAGTGTGAAGGAAATAGGAGAGGAACAAGTGATCGGTGTTTTTCATGACCTCAGCAATGAGGAAGACAAAAAGTGACTTATGTCCTCCTGTTGCTCATGAGAAGTACAATGTCTAGGGAAACCAAGTCCTGTGAAACTCTGTGTTTTTATGGCAAAAAAAAAGAAAAAAGAAAAAAGAGCTGACTCACTGAAAATAAACAGGAATTTGAGATTATGAGCACAAACATTCAGCATCTGACACAAATTGCTGAGTAAGTTTGAAAAGACTCCTTTGCCAGCAAACAGGAACTGTTTACTAATCTAATGGCTTAGCTTGGATATATTTTTAAATGAAATGTCGTAATTCTCGGGGTTAGTTGGTCTCCTGACAAAAAAAAAAAGGCCTGATCCTACCGGTTACCACACATCACATGTGCTGCTGAGGCTGTCTACACTAAATTCAGCTTCTCAGCAAGGTGCCCCTCACCCTGCCAGACAGAGTATTAAATACTTTTATTTTTTTTAATTTTTGCTCAGGTAGAAGAGAATAGATAGGGTGACCCCCTGAAGAAACACGGAAAGGTTGATCTTGTAGCTGCACACAACTGAACTGAATGACCAAGTACACCCGTACTGTGATGTGACAGTTCTGGTGACACAAATGAGGACCCACATTTAAAAATGAAGAAACTAAGACAGTTGTTCACTTCCTGGGAGTTCAGGTTATTTCACTCAGTGGAAAGAGTCTGATTTATATACATGCAGTTCCTGATTCCATACAGGCTTATTCTGTCCTTAAATAGGGACAGAATTTTAAAAGTGCATTTTAAATATACAGAACTAGTGCTGCAGATGATCACATTATTTTAGAGTGATCAGGATCTTAGAAGAGAGATCTGGGCAGCCTGGCATAGAGGTTTCAATGATTTAAAATTATTTAATGGAGCTGGATGAATTATTCATTATGAGTAATTCATCTGACCAATGTGGAATTTTCTCTGCATATAAATAATTAATGATTTTTTAAAAATTAAAATTATTATTCAGTCTGGCTTCACATTTAACAAGGCTTAGAATTTGGCCCTGCATACATTTGGTATGTCAAAAATGCATGAAAAAAAAATCTTTTATACTATATAGGCTGCCTAAATTTATTTTTCTTCCTTCTTCTCTTTGTTATGGTATTTTGAGGTAGTGTGAAGAAAAAACCCCACGAGTTCCAAACTGAAAGAGAGAAGTGAGACAGCATGAAAGTTCCTTGTCCAGACATTAGGTCATGAACGTTTGTGTTGTTTCATGCATTAAAAGCTAAAACATAGGGAAGGCATCAATTTCGGTATGCAGTTGCTTATATTGAGCAATATTTAACAAAAGCACAGCGCACCCTTTCCTGCTTCTCTGCAGTTACAGTGGTATTAAATTAATTGGTAAATCACTTCCTTGGCCCCTTTTATAAAACAGGGGCTGCTTTTGGAGAAAATGAAGTGTTTATAAAGTTCTATTTGAGATGGCACAATTTGATCCTATTTGATTTTTTCGTTTGCACATTTCCCTCACTTTTACGAGTGCAGTTAATCAACATGCAGTTCATCTAGAGGGAATTTAAACCCACTGACAATTGGCTTGCTTTTCCATTGCTGCATGTGAATCTCTTAGAAATAGTCGACAGATCATAAATTAAAAACAGTAAACCTGAAACCAGCATTGGTAAATGCTTTTAAATGACTTCTGTCATTTCATCTGCAGGTTACAAAGTCTGAATTACTTAAAATGAGGAAAAGAGTGCTAACTGTGACATACCTGTCACCAGTAAAGCTAAGGTGCTGATCTAAGAAGGCTGAAATATTCATACACTGAATGATACTGGGAGAAGCTACGTATCTTCCTCGATATCCAAGAAAATAACCAACCCATGGTGATTATCCATCCAAGACTCCACTGTAAACCATATGCTGGATCACCACATTAAAAAGTCAGATCATGAGCTGCATGTCAAAAGTAAGAGTATTTTCAGTTGTTGCTGGGTAGTCCCAAATCTTCAACGCATCTTTGTGCATCTGTGCTCTCCTGGGACCATTTTCATTACAGCCCAGTAATCCAATTAATCCATTATCTACACTTAGCCTTTATCAACACAAAGTGACATATTGATTTTCAAGCATTACACAAATTCACAAAGCAGAGTGTGCCATTTGAATGTAAATATTCCCCTGAAGTTATATTATTTCTAAGATTCACAGGGCCGTTCTTAGTCTAGACCTGTTTCCTTCTGACTAGATAGACGCTACAGAAAAAATGCATCGTACATGGCAGACACATAGTGTGTTTTAAACAATTCTCACTCGGGTGACAGTTTTAAGACATTTGGGTGCGTAGCTACCACTGATAGCATAAAAAATACTGCCATTTCTTCCATGTTAGCATTAGTTTATTAAGATGCCCAGTTCTCACACTGGGTGCACATATGATGTACATACCTATGAAGAGTGGGACAATTCCAGCAGCAATTTAAGGAGGTAGATATGTAACAAACACCATACTGGTGCAAAGGTCCGCCTGCCCCATTATCCTGTGTCCACTAGTGGCCAATATTGGATACCTACCCAAAACATAAATCAAGAGAGGATGCATACATAATATTTGTTCATATGCTCCTAACATCCATCAGTTTGGGGATTTTCAGAATCAAAGGAGTGGTTTTTTTATTCAATAGCACATGGTGACTTTGTCTGCCATGATTTTCTTTAGTTGTGTCTTAACATATGTAATTTTTTTGCATACATAAGTTCCTGTGGTGCAAGACTCAGTAACTTAAAAGTACTTTGTCTGGGTATTGGAAAAGAAAACAGTCTAATCCAAAATCTCTTCATGGTATTCACGAGCTTATCAGCTTCTATAATATCTCCTCTGAATGCCTCTTTCCAGTCCCAGTCTACATAGTTCTTCTATATTTTCAGTCATCAGAGTCCATTCAGGATCTCATTTATTGGACAGTTCTACATTTATCTCAATGCATGTTGAATTCTGTGCCACTCTCAAAGCAGATAGTCCTGGCCGTGGCAAAATAATGGACACACAGCAATTCATGAACCTGTAAATTCAAGTGGGTGGACCCTTGGGGAGTCCCTTTAAGAGAAAATGTGTTTGCTGATAGAGATGCCTAGCTGGTTAATTCCACTTGCCTGACTTGCTCTGCAAAACAATCCCTCCACCCCCAAAATATAGTGTGTGTAGAGACTGCCACACTCAACTGCTAAGCCCATATTAAAATTGGCAGAAAACATGCATTGCTGTCATTTTTCAACTGAGCTTGAACACTAAGCTCAGCTTCAATGACACCACTGTTCAGCACAGGACGACTGCCAGCAATAAACTCAGACTAAGAATGATAACTGAAATATTTATTCACAAACACAGTTTCAGGCTGCACATGGTTGCTCCCTGCACATGCATTTCCAATGGCATGGAAATGACTTGTTTCCTACTTGGTGTTATTTCTGCTTCAGTTGCTTGGCTCTTGCTCACACTCCTGGAGCCAGACTGCCAGGGGAACAAAGACCGACTCCAGATCTTGGAGACAGATGTGCTCTTGTCAGTCTGATCAATGAGCAAGGTGGAGGGCAGAGCAACAGTCTTGTACTGCGGCTCACAAAGCTGTGATTTATTGTGCTACCTCCAAAAGATAAATGAGGTCCTGAGTCAAAGTGAATCTTCTAATTGAATTATCCCGTGTCCCAGATGGAGATGACCTTAAAAGCTGACACCATGCAAAGAAGATATAATCTGAAAGGAAATCTGGTTCACATTGTACATTAACCTGTGCATCTTCCTGGGTTTTGCTCTAATTATGACCCAATGAACCCAGCATCTGCTATTTTTAATGCCTAAGATAAACATTTATTTCTATTTCTGGTACTGAGCAGCTAATATAGGAAGCCCTTCTGCTGGAACAAGGAAGGCCTACAGCTGTCTCCTATGCCACTGGCAGCTCTCAGGCAGTTCAGATGGGACTCCCACCCAGTGCTCAGTTGAATGCCTGGCTATGAGGCCATGCTGCTGTCCTCAGCAATGGGAGGAAGCAAGCCTGGGGATGCGGTGAGGCTGGGGATGCGGTGAGGCTGGGGATGCAGTGAGGCTGGGGATGCGGTGAGGATGGGGATGCTGTGAGGCCAGCGGCACACCGTGCACAGTGCAGCACAGCCTGGCTTTGTCCCAGGTTGCAAACCTCAGTAGCTTTTGACTCTGCCTGTGGCTTCTGCTTGAGAATCCTTCCAGGATATCCCTCTCCTCTGGTACAGTTACTGGTCACCTTGTACATCTGATTCTGTGGCTCTTACCCACGTGAGAGGTTTTGTAGGGTCAGGATGGTTGGCTGAATGCTTTGCAGATGTTGTGGCCCTGTCCTACAAAGAAATAAACACTGGCTGATCCTTATGGCCATGTCTTGCCACAAGGGCAGAGGCTGCCTGTGTGCCATCGTGCTCAGGAACTAGGAAGATCTAGCAGATCCTGCAGGATGTGAAAGTAAACAACAAGTATTCCTGTCTTACTGTGAGGAAACTGAGTCAGGGAACTGTCAGGGCATGTAATTTCATTTGATTAGATCACCATTCCTGACAATTTCCTCCAGGCTTTTACCATCCAGAACACTGAAAAAATAAAGTTTCCTCATTTATCATGCTCATTTGTTTAGCTCCAACTTCCTGCCGCAGAAACGTTTACTATTTGAATTTGCTTAGGTAATAACATAATCCCAGCTTTCTGCATAGTTGTTTTAGTTAGTATTTTGGTTGATATTAGTTGCCGTGTGTGCATCATTCACTTCCAATGACACAACCAACAAGCATGAAAATAATAATGCTTATAAATACAAAGTAATGTAAATCAAATTTCTAACAGTGTGATGTTGAACATTAGAACTACTCAAGTTGAAAAATTACGCACTCAACTCAAGAAGTGTATCAGACAGCAGTCAGACAGGGGAAGGAGTATTCTCCTGGGTTTATAATTGGCCACTGTGAAGTAGGCCAGCAGAAGGTCTGAAGTGGAAAGAAGGAGACTCACCTACAAAAGTCAACATGCTGGTGCCTCAAAAAGTCTTTAGAACCTGGTAGTTCATTTAATCTCCCTTTTTTTTTTTTTCCAGAATGGTAGGAAAAGGTATGAAGCCCTTTTCCCCATTTTTAAAAAAATATTTCAGAGTGCTGTGGTTTTGGACGACTCTTGTTTGTAAGAAATGAAATACTATATATTAAAAAACACTGGTGTTGCATGCAGGTGCCAGTGGAAAGTAGACACACTATGATACTCTATACAGGCTGTTTTCCTTTCCTTTGAAAAATACATTTCTTTTGGTTATGTTGAACTCATTGTGAGCTGCTTAAATATTGGCTAAATATCACATCAACATTTAAAAATCTTCAAACTTGTTCATATCACTCCCACGATCTCTGAAGCAAAGTTTCTGTAAAGAAGACTTGGCACTTATATCAAACACATTCTCTAAAGATTCATCCAATTGTACAGATATGTCTTCAGATCAAAGTTTTGGGGAAAGGGAATGAATGACTTTTAAAAAGCATTGGATAATACCTGAGAAGGGGTTATTTCATAGTGCTGCGTCTGAAAACATGCCAATGCTTTTTCAGTCTACTTGCATGGTATGAAGACATGCCATATAGATTAAAATACTACAGAAGGTTCAACTTAAACAAATAAAGACCATAAAATTAAACACTTGAACTCTGCCTTTAAACCATTCATTAAAACAATACATATCAACCATGCCTTCTCCATTAGATGTAGTGCATGTGACAGCCCACCTCCGGAGTTTTAAGTTTTGCACGTACCAAAAAAAGAAATAAAGAATGGTCCTTGGCAGGGAGGTGTTTTGCATATTTTTAGCAACATAGTTGAGCCCTAATCTGGTGCAATCATTTCACAGGCTGTTCTTTGTACCTGTTCAGTATTGAGCTGAGCTGAAAAGCAATGATTCTTATAGTGGTTATAGCACGATAAATTAATTCCTGGTGGGAATTTGGGTTCAAGCCACAAAGCACAGGAAAGCAAAAAGGTGTCCACTTTCACTCAATGACACTTTCCTGCACTCAGAACAGTCCTGTGACACGGTTAAACTATCAGGAATTTAAGTTTTCCAGTTGCAATCCCAATTACAGTCCAGTAATTCTACATCACTGCAAAGCCGTGAATACTGGATGGCACTTGAAATCCTGTCCAGCTCATGACCCTTCCCCTAATGGGAAGTCAGCCAGTCCCTTTATTTCAGTCTGTGCCAATGCCCAGACCTTTACATTCTTTTTTTTTTCTCAGTGGGTACAGACCCCTTAGAAATTGCAAAAAGATATATAACATATATGGGTTTGCTATTTTGGTCATGATTTCAGGACCCCCTGAGAAGCGCACATATATTCACACACACACACGAACACTCCACAGATTGAAAATTATGAGTCTTTTTTTCTAAAATAAAGAACTTTTCTGTGTCTCTAGAAATATGCATTCACAAAGCAGTGGATTAAGGATGATCCGTCTTCTCAGGCTTGTCTTTCTTTAGATTGCTGATTGCTGAAAGCTGAGGATATGTGAGCATAATTCTAGTTTGCTTTCCTTTCTGAAAGGAGCTAACAATCCTGCTGGCATCTTGGGTGGTCTAAAGCTCCTTTGGGTGTCATACCATGAGCTCCTGAGATACAGCTGCAGTTGAGGTATTATTGTATATTATTTATTATCTATATATTTTTATTATTCTATTATTATCTATACACAAGCCACTGTACAGCATACAGTAGCTGCAGAGCTATCTTAGAGATTAGGCTGTGGACGTAATCATAGAACATTTTCAAGCTTCAGAATGCTGACACTTTTGGATGGGTTGTATCTTATAAGTACTCTCAGTAGATTTACTGAGTGAATTCCTAGTTGCTTGTAGCTGGCCATTGTTTGTGCATCTGTCCTTAGTAAGGACTCTAAACCCTACTGAACTCACTGGGAATCTGGCTGATGGCAGAACAGACGGATCAGACCCCTAATTTTCAATAAAACCAAATAAAATTAAAATAAAATATAAACAAAAAAAATTATAAAGCTTACCAAATTTACGTTATAAATACCTGCTGTGGATGGAGAATGTTACAGTTTTGGCCCATATGAATATACTTTATGCTTGCTTCCCCGTTCTTTTCCTCTGTTTCAGCTACTTCAGTGTGATTGCAAGGTGCAGAGCTGCAAGGGATTAAAAAGCACAATAGAAGGGACACCTGCAGTTTCTCATCAATTTTTATAGACAGTAATATCCTTTTGACTAGGCTATTTTAACAATCTTGATAAAACTTTATATTCCTTTTACAGGAAGCTCCACAGACTGCTGACAATGCCGAATCCTATTGGACATAGCTGAGATAAAAAGTACACTGTTGCTTGCTGTGCAAAATGAACCACATGTTTTCTCTGTTATAGCACCAGGGTTCCCAGAAGCAATATTATTCGCCATACACTATAAAAAAGTTTTGCACACTCTATTTCAAAGGCATAGAGTAAAACCGTATAGATCTTTTTTTGGTAAACTCTGTGGTATTTAATGGAGGTTTGTCTTTTCGTAGTCCCAATGAAAAGGGGCAGCCGGGGATAAAACACTGAAATTCTGCAATGTGAAATCAAACTACAGAGAAGAGAACAGTTTGTCTTAAATTCAGGCGGACCTTTTCCATGTGGGTGTGATTTCACTTGCCTGAACCATACAGAGTGCAAGAGAGCTTGCTAGAGTAGTTACTAATGTTCTGATTTGCTTTATTTGCACTCTACGTTCTTCCATTTATTTCATTCTGACCCCTCCACACTTTTGATATTCACAGCCGGGAAACAGGCAAATATAGAAAATAGACAGAAGATAATGCAGAGAGGTAGAGGAGAAAGAAAAGCAGAAACCGTGGAGAGAGTAACTCATGCATTCTACTGTTCGCTTACCTGCAGGAAAGTCACTGTAAGGGCGATGTGGTTTGTTATTAGGGAAGGAGAAACTCATTTCTCTAACTCAAGGCAGGAGAAAGCCTTCACTGGAGCTTGGACAAAACTGGAAATAGTGTGTTGAATTCTTGTAGATTTTAGTTGAGAAAGTAGAATCCTGGGCCTGAGGTCAGTTTCCTCATCTATCTACTGACAATGACAAGGCACAAAGAGGTCACCTTCAGCACAGCCTTGGTTTCATCATCATCTCAGAATGGCTTAAGACATCCCTGCAGGCTCAGAGCTGGTCGGAGAGGTACCGTGACCTCTCCCAGGGGCTTTTTCTTCCTTGTACACCACTTCTGTGCTGATGTGGAGGTTTTTGTGATTGTGTGCTGCACCCAGTCAGGGAATTGATTTTCTATTTTAGGGAAAAAATATGGTGGAAAGTAGTAGCAAATGTTGTGGTTGTCATAATCAGATGAAGACACTGTTTATGAGGCTGAAACTGTTCTGGTTTCTAGATGTTTTTGATGATTCCCATTCACATCACAATGTCCATATATTAGAGGCTTCTGAGTAGACAGCTGGCTAAAGTGTGGAGAACAGCAAGGAAGACATAGGAGTACATAGGAAATTGATAGAAAAAGTAAGCAAGAGGAAGGAAAATGCAGCTAAAATAAGCATGGGATGAAGAGGGAGGAAATAATATGAAGCTGTGAGTAGATAACAGAAGGCCTCAAGAGAAAATAGGAAGAATAATACCAGCAGAAAAATGGCAGGAAAAATGGCAAATGCCAAAAAACAAAGGCAAAAGGTCACTGACGAGAAATTTCTGAGTGTCTGTAAGCAAAAGCACACAAACATGAAAACTGGAGATGGTGGTGGAAGTATGTTATGGCTGATGTCTGTCAAACTGTGATTTTTTTGTATCCATGTTATCACAATAGAGGGAAATGAATAGTGTTCCACCAGTAGCATCTACATACCATCATTTTTTTTCTTTTAACTCTATTTCCTTTATGTACTTCAAAGAACTATAATTAGCTTTTGACAGGGTCAGCATCTCTCAGACTGCAACATTATTTGAACAAGCCCACTTCACAATCCCCACCTCAATAAGTATTTGATATAGTCATGAAGTCTGCAAACTTCAGGCCTTGCTGATGAGACCATGGGATATTCCTGAGAACATGAGCCCCACTTACGAAGTGCTAGGAGAAGGTTAAGATGCTATCTTGGGCCTTGGGGTATTTAAGGGGTAGGACGGGCACTCAATACTATAAACTTCACATCCCAACATCTACATACTGAGGAAACCACATGGGATAGGGCAGCAGGAAAATCAGATCTCAGGAGTGTGAGAGAGAATGTATGTCTTTTCTCCCAGACTGTCTTACTCTGCCTTAACAGGGGTATTTCCATCTCAGCCCTGGAAAGTGGCTTTGCAGCATCTCACACTCATTTATCTCACCCTCTACTGACCCATCCAACATCACCATTGCCTTTATTTGTGACTGTACTACCCTGCCTTTGAATTTTAGACACAGCAAGAACAACCACAATAAAATGTTCTAACCACCACCGTGGAAGAAAGTTTTGTAAGAGGTGAACAAGACAGACAAAGGCACATAAGGGGATAATGCGGCAGAAGGTATGATTTTATTGAAGTCACGTCACCGTTTGCAGGAATAATAACTCAGTTGCAAGTTACACCTCTATGCGAGTATTTACCATCATCCAAACACCCCCAGAATGGGACTGAGCAAGTACTGGAAGTGGTCAACTTGGGAGAAGAGGAAGTAAAGGGAAAAATTTACAGTCTGTAGAAAGCTTTACATAAAGTTAAGCTGACAGCATGCTAACTTGAAATTTGACCAGGAAAAGAGAGTGAACTCACTTATGATTTCAAAAAGTACTGTAAAACTTTTGATCACCGTAGGTGGCAAGATACTAATTTTTTACATCATATACACTCTGGATGCCTTCATCTTTTATATAGCATTTATCGTCATTATATCCGCATGCTGATGTATAAGAGGCAGTTGTATTTTCCCTAAGAGGGATAAGAAAAACTGAAGGAAATCCAAGAGTTTGTGAAAGGGAGTTGTGGCAGTGAGCTGGCTCATTTGAATGGGCATGCCTTGCAGCACACAGATCTGCTTCTGTAGCAAGCACAAACACTTAAAACTGTGTCTCAATGAGAGTCTGAAGTGCTTCTTTCCCCTTGCAAGCAAAACTGAAGTGGTTAAGTGGCTGATGGACTTAGCTATCTTTCCTTTCCTTTCCTTTCCTTTTTTTTTTTTTTTTTTTTTTCAGATTCAAGTTTACCATCCATCCAGTTTCCTCCAGGTCTGCTATCAGCAATAAGCATAAACCAGCCAAGGTAGGATGCTTCACATTCACCATGCCTGGAGGCACAGACTGCTTCATACTTGTTGGGGACATGGCCTTCTCTGTGGGGCTGCCTTGGCAGCACACCCCTGGGAAAGAAGTGCACGAGCTGTGGCTGTGCTAGGTGTAGCCAAAGGATTTACCCCACTGCCTGCGGTGAGGCACAGAACACATCACTCTCATCAGAAGAAAAATAAGGTGTGGGATAGAGACACACATGTCGACTGGCCGCTTGACACATGGCTGGAAACTGCAATGACATCAGCCTTTGCTCCCAAGAATTATATAGGTGACAGATGTTGGGTATGGATGTAGATTTCCCAAGGGAGAAAAAAGAAATGGTGAAGGAAACAGAGATCACAGCAAAGTAATTAAAACCATGGGGCCATACAGCAACATCTCAGATTAAAATGCATGCGGAAACTAGCTATTTCCATAGGGCAGAAGTGAGATGGATGGAGCCTGGTATTGCAGCAAGAATCTAAGACAACATCCATAATTTAGAAAAGACGCCAGTGAAGCCTAGCTTGCGCCACATGATGAGATGTTCTGCAGTCTTTAAAAGGTAAATTTTCAGCACAGCCAACTAAAAATGTAACCGCTTAGTCATGTGTCGCCCTGAAAATACACCCTGCATATGTTAATACTTGAATGTGCGGATAGAAGTGCCTATGTCAGGGCTCAAATATAGTATCTATGCTAGAAAATATGGAGAATAAATGACAAAGTCAAATTAACTTAAATCATAAGAACACGCAAAAGTTAACTCAAGCTCTGGTTAGTGGCGAAGCTCAGTGTCTGCTTTGCTATGAGCCTTTGATAACGTTTGTTACCCAACAGTAAGAGTGATTGCTCAATGGAGACAGAATGATTCACCACAGGCATTACACCTCTGCTCCTCTCCCTGCACTCCCCCATTCTTAATTACTGGAGTTGGTGTGGACCTGATGGTGTGGGTCCTATAGCCCTATCACATTTTCTCCATTAGCAATATTCTTCAATCTTTCCCATGATTTATCTAACATATGTCGTATCCATTGGCAGTGTGTTATTGCAAAGCAGGATACTAAAGGGCACCGACTGGAGTAACAGTGAAACTTCCAGAAAAAGCTTACATGTTAAACAGTTCAAGCTTTTATGGAAATTCACAGGGCTCCAGACTGCACTGACATCTGCAGATTTTTAGTAGCTTATGATAAGCTAAACTTCAGTTTACAGAGTTTTGGGGTTTTTTTGTTTTTGTTTGTTGTTGTTGTTGTTGTTTTTGTTTTTGTTTTTGTTTTTTAAGACTTGAAATTAAAATGAAAGTAGCTTGTGATTTCCAGTAACTATTCAAACTTCCTGCAAGACTAAAGATAGCCTCATAGGATCTGGGTGGAGTGCGTGTGTGTGAGAGAGAGGGCAAGAGTGAGAGAAAAGTATAAATAAACTCTGGACTGCTGTTGAAGGCTCAAAAATTTAGAAGAACCATATGCTGACTTTCTCATAGGAGCAGAAATTAAACTACAGATGACCTCATATTTGTGAGGTTTGAAAAAATAAATGGGATTCATAGTTTTCCTATCCTATCTGAACACCACGAGAAGTGAAACAATAACAACACATCCAGCTCCTTCCACTGTGTCAGTCGTTGTGCAACGCCCCTCCTGCTGTAAACACTACATCCAGGGATCGCTTTGTCATGGCTCTGTGCACAGAGCATCAGCAGCTGGTCTGCAGTCCTTGGGATGCTTTTGTCTTTAGGCAGCATGATGTTGCCTCTCCCAGCACCTGGGAGAGGAGCAGGATGCTAATGACTACAACTCTTACTGGTACAAATCTTAAGAACGGACACTGCTTCCACATCCCTGTGACTAGTGGATGGATGATTAATGCACACTGGTATGGTTGGATGTTTTATTATCCCTCACACAACATTAATTATTGCTTTTCCTACCAGGGCTGCAAATGGAGTTATCGATTATGTACAAGGTGTTCTCCATTCTGGTCACTTTAAACAGGTGCCAGGCCTCTGGACTCTCCAGGAGAAGCCATTATATCTCCTCTTATACTCAACCTTTTGTACTGCCCTTCACCTCACCAAAGAAATGGAGGCCATCTGATTGCAACCCTACGCAAACATAAGGGTAGCTGAGGAGAAGTGTTCTATTGAGTGTTGTTTATGGTCTCCATTTGTTTTCTTTTCTCAGTACCCAAATCAATACTCAGAAGTTGGTGTTAATAGGCAACAGATTGAAGGAAGTAAAAATTGCTGCTACGAGTCAGCTCTTCACCTGCTGTGGGAGGAATGCCTCTGACTGTGCTGGAGACAGAGACCGTGTTGGTGCAGGAAGGAGGGTCTGCAACGGATCCCCATGGCAGGGCCGTCACCTACACAGCCAGTTTGTGGACACCACAAGAGGTGACGTTGCAGCTGGGAGGAGGAGGACTAGGCAAAAGAGACCTGTGGGGCGTGACCAAGCCCTGAGGGATGATGCAACTCAAAGGCCCTCAAATTTTGTGTCCCACCCAATGCTACTTCAGTGCAAAACCTGCCAAGCAAGCATAAAAAGTCACTTTATCCATTTTTGAACTGAAATTAATTTAACAAGTTCATTAGAATTTTTGGGGGTAATTCCATTTCTAACATTTGCTCAGCAGATCCAAATATGGTATCAGTGAAAGAACCACTGAAAGTAACCCAGACTTGCTGGTTCCTTTCCCTAGTTTTATTCTACTTTGTACTTGTAAGATTATATTTACATTTGCTCACTAACCAAAATACAGATTTTTAAAAGAAAAATGCAGCATTGTCTAAAGTGCCTTCCGAAGTACATCTGAAAAGAATTCTGGGAGAGATGATTACAAAACCCTCAAGTTGAAAAGCTTTATAGTCAAGCACTGACCACAAAGCCTGCTGTCCAAATTCTGATCTCAGAGCAGCATAAATCTAGTGTAATACCCATGGTTTTGGTGGAGCTACTCCAGTTTTACACAACAGTAACTGGGAATTGAACTTGGAACCTTGCCTTTAATTTTGTCCAGAAATGTGAAAGTAGAAAAAAGTTTGCTTTGGACACGGAGTCCCACAGGAATTCAGAGGGTCATCACATTGAATCATTTTCCCAATTGCTCCCCATGTCTTCCCACAAAAAAAAAAACTAACTCACAAAACCCTCAGTGTTTGTTAGCTCAGCTAGAAAGGGAAAAATAAAGAATCATTTACCTGACGTACACATACAGAGATTAAACATAGGTGTGAAGTATTCGTAGTATGAGACATTTGATAACCTTCTTTACAGTCATACTGCAAGATGAATTAGTTATTGTCAAAGGCTTTTTAAATGTGCAGGTGAAGTATGACAGCTATCACATTAATAATCGTCATAAAAGGTCTTTAAGTTAATAGCAGAGCTCTGGGTACATGCTCTTTGATCTTTGCTAAGATTGAAGGCTCAGGTTTCGATTGCAGCATGAAGGCACCGTGCTAAGTGAATCTGTGGTGAACATCTAGTGCCCAGGATGTGGTTAGAGGCCTCAGCATCCTTCAGAGTGGTGTGTTTAGTGTGAGGGCTTGTCTGCATAGGGACTTACCCCTGATTAACTCCATGTGTGTACACTCCTATTCCAGAATAGTGGGTGGAGAACAAGGCCTTAGGCTGGAGAAGCATTGTCTCCCTCTCAGTATTATCCTTGGCCATGACCCCAGTGATGGGTCTACACATCTGCTGAGGAAGCTGAGGACAGTCTGGCAAGTGAACATAAGGATCGCCTCCCCAGGCAGTAGAAAGGACCCATAGGCTGGGGTGCTCTCTGAAACAAAAGCCCGGCATGATTGCTTTTACATACAGCAGTATGGCAGGCTTCCCCAAATTGCTGTGCATGAGAAGGAAAATTGGAACCAGCTGTGTCAACATGTGCCATAAATAGAATACATTTCTCAGGAAAACAGCCAGCAAAAGTAGAATATAATAATCCGCAGCTCAGTATTTGCATATTACTAATGCCAGAATAAAGTATTAGAAGGAACCATGTAAGAGGATTATTCCTATTAGAAGAACAAAGCATTAAGAGGGATGTTGACTGTGGTATTAGGGCAGTATAAGCCTTGACAAAGAAAGAGCAGGTCTGTGACAACAGATGAAAATTCAAGAGCAACATTAGGGTTATCGGGAATAGCTTGAATCAATATAGCCCTGAAGCGTTTAGCTGGGAATCCACCCACTGTGGCATGTAGCCAAGATGAGCGTATAAACTTCAAAATCCTTTAAGGAAGCAGTTTATAAAACTGAATGAAAAAGAGACTAAAGTGTTTTATTAGAATCTCTTCTGCGGGACTGTGGAATCTAGATGGTGGGCACCAAAGGAAAGACACAGCCCAGCCCAATACATAGGTGCACTCGCATGACCGCTCAGCAGTAACCTTCCTGGGTGTAGTTTTTGGAGTATGCATTGCTGGGTGCTTTCATCCTTGTTACCAGAGGGCCACCTGGTCTTGCAGCTGAGCACACCTTACAACAGTTGTGTGGTCTTACTACAGGAGTGCACTTACTTTGCTGCAGAAGAAGGAAGTGAAGGGGAAGGCCATGGCATTTCGAGAGGCTCTTTGCTTGTCTGTTCGGGATGCTGAGGTCTACACATCCATAATTTTTTTCCTTTCTGGTGCTGCAGGGTGACACGTAGACACAACAAATAAACCGTTTCATTGAGGTGTTTTCATAGGGGATAAGATTTCTCTTTCCTCTACGCACACTAGAGAAATTGGCTCTGCTTAAAAAAAAACCGGCAAGCAGGGGATTTCTGAGCCAGCCTTACTCTTCTTTCTGAAGTAATTTTATCACCTCTGCGCATGCAACTCTCGAAAGAGGTTGCTGCTGTCTGTAAATAGATTGTCTTTATTGTTATGCTGAGCAGCAGGAGAGGAATGTGGATTTACAGCGAAGGCGGGGTCGGGCAGCCAGCCCAGCGGTGCCGCAGCTCACTGATAGCACCGCCGGTTTCTTACATCTCTTGGGGCAGGCTTGAGTAGCTCTTTCATTTGGTAGAGTAGCACACGGTATTGCCCAGTTGTAAAGATAATCATAAGCTGTGTTGGATTCGCTAGACTGTGATTAGAGGTAGTCAAATAATTATTCTTTTTAAGCAATTCATGTTATTACGCATCTAACTCTGCCTGGAAATTAAGCACACACAAAAGGTGATTTCAATTACCTGTTCCTCCCTTGAAGTTGTTTTGCTAATACAGTGTGTGTAGACGTTTTAGTGTCTAGTTTTGATTAGTCTATGCAAAATTTTGCTATTTATGATTGCTTTTGACACTGTCAAATGCACATGGTGTCATTTCAATTTACTCTGTGCACGTGTGTGTGTGGGAGGGTCTGAGCTCCAGCAACTGAAGTCAGACCTTTGTCATTGGGCCTGTGTGTCCATGGGCCAGCAACTGGGGCGAGTCAGCATACGCAGGTCAGTGTGGGATCGCTAGCGAGTATCAAGCAGGACTCACTGGTGAGTAGGTCAAGTGGCCTGGGAGCCACTCTGGGACAAGTTTCTCCTTCTAGTTACTGGAGCACATGCAAAGGCTTTCATTTGATATTATCAGATCTGGTTCATATTTATAATGCTGGACTCAAGAAGGTGACTTATTTCCAATTTTTTCTTCATGGAGAGATTATTGATATGTACTGTCATCAGGCAATTGATAGGATGAGGGGTAATGGTTTTAAACTGAAAAGGGTAGATTTAGATTAGATATTGGGAAGAAATTCTTTCCTGTGAGGGTGGTGGAACACTGGAACAGGTTGCCCAGGGAAGTTGTGGATGCACCATCCCTGGAAGTGTTCAAGGTCAGGCTGGATGGGGCTTTGAACACCCTGGTCTAGTGGAAGGTGTCACTGCCCATGGCAGGGAGGTTGGAACTAGGTGATCTTTAAGGTGTCTTCCAACCTAAACCATTCTATGATTCTATGAATTAATACACCATTCCAACAAGCAAAACATTTGATTTCACAAAAGAAGAGAGGTGCAAAAGAAATTGGGAACTTGTCCCTTTTTTATAAAAGATAGAGAAAATGCAGAGTTGTCTAAAGAATGGTATTGAAGGTACTGGTACCATTAGCGTTACTAAAAAGTCCACGTGGATGGTTTCACTAGGTCCTTCCTGTTCCTAAAGGAAGTTGGATTTGAGAGCTAAGTTTCTCCTGATCATCCAGTGGCTACTATTGCTACATCTCAGAGCTAGCACAGCAAACAAGCACCTGCTGAAATCAGGTCAAGAGGCCTAAGGAATATTTTCTAGGTAAAAGAAAGAGAAGGCAAATTGATTACTGAATAGTTAATGCTTTGTATTTTAAAACCTGATTTTTCAAGGCTTGATATAATTCTTTTGAACATCTGGTGAAACAGTTTATTCATAGTTGATGGAAGTTATCTCAGCTTATACATGGTTTCAGCTAATGTCCCTGTCTGTCACTATAGCAATAGATGACAGAGTAGAACGAGGTAAGTTTAGGATTTAATTTACCTATTTCCTAAGGTGGCCAAGGTATATTGCATCTAAAATGTGTTTCTCTTCACTAGTGCTAGAAAGGAGGCCCAGGTTATTCGCTTACCTGAAGATCTATTCATTGTAGGAACAAAAGTTAGGCAAAATGTTCCTTTATTTTTCATCTTGCCTTGGAAGAAGTTTGCTTTCCATGCCATGCTTTTAGTTAAGCTTATTAGGTAGCATGTACAGAATTTAGTAACAGCCAAAGAGATGTCATAATGTAGGTCACATTTTATGTTTTTGTTAGACTCTGGAAAAAATATACCAATACTGATTTATATATTACACAATTGTTAAACTGTGTAGTTGTATGGATGTGTTGGTCCTCCTTTTCATTTTGCTCATCATACAAACTGAGCTGCCTTTGCCAAGCTCTTTTGGAGCCCCAAATATTTTTTTGGAAAAGAGTCTTTTAGAGATTGCTATGATGCCATATTTTAAATTGACATTTATAATTTTTTCCTTGGGAGATTTTGAGCCTTTTTAGCCTGATTATCCTTTATTTCCTGGGAGGCATTTTCTTTTGTGACCCTAGCTGCTAGAAGTTCTCCAGGCAAAATATTGAGTTTGCATAATATTAATTGGGCCATCTGCATTTGATTGATGACACAATGGAGCCCTTAAAGTAGCTATTATTTTGGTCTGACTGTATTTAATATTTTACTGTGGCAATTCCCAGTGTGAAGTAATGAATATGCTTCTGAAACACTTGGCCTATATTCTGTGCTTTAGATGGTGCACAGAGAAAGATCTTGTTCATAACAAGGGGACACATCAAGAGAGGCTCACACTAATCATGGGCAGAATATATTTACAATGTAATAACAAAGATAATCCTAGAGAGAAGAATGGATATCGTCCAATGCTCTTTGAAAACTCACGTCTTAGGTATTCGAGTGCTTCACACAGTTATCAGAGCAGTCTCTAGCACCAGATTTGAGGTTGACGTCTCCCAAGTATGAGCTGTGTCGAACTTGGCAGTTCAGCAGCTGGTAACGACCAGCAACCACTTTTTACAGTTAGTTTGCCTCTGCATTTGAATGCATTGGTTTATTGTCTTTTCCTAAAAGTGTCTGCAAGGTACCAGGGTCATTTTAAATTTTATGAAATCTTCTATGTCTGGGGATACCTGGAGCAGCCGTGGCTGGGTGTATCTGCAAAGCTTCCATGAGAGATGGTGCCTTATTTCTGATCGAAAGATGAGGGTTATATTTTTTCACATGTGTTTGTAAGGAATTATCTTCAGTAACAGCAGTTAGTTCAATGTTGCCCAAAATATACACAGTAACAGTAGAATCATCCCAGAGAATCTCTTTTCATTTCCTTCTACACCATCCGAGCCACTGCTTACAAGGTGGTACCATAGGCTTGCAACATAAGCAGGTTTTAGTTAAATCTGACCTAAGCTTCACACACTAATGGGTTGGTTATTCCATGCTTTACATTCACGAGAAGGATACAGCACTGGTTCCTGCGACTGAGGAAGCCAGGGCTGGAGCTGTCATGCTCCAAGACCTCTTACAGTCGAGCTTCTGCAAGGCTTTTAAAACATGGCACTGTCCTATACATTCGGTTCGCAGCAGAGCTGTATTTCTGGCTGGAGTTTTGAAAGCTGCACAGTTTTCTTTTCAGAAATGTAACTGTAGCAATTTCCAAGGAAAGCATTTGCTCATAAAGCTCAGCAGAAAAACGAGACAGTGGTACCCAAGGTTTTTACATGTCTTCCAGGCAGTGTCTGTATTAGCAATTTGACTTGAAGAGGCTTTGTTTCTCTATTTACCAACTTCTGAATGCATTACAGCAGTGAAGACACGTGGAGACGTGGAGACGTGAAGAGACGTGGAGACCTACCATACAGCTCCAGTCACTCAGCTAGCACCGTGCTCACACACTTAGTTCACCTGCAGGAATCTGGGGCATTGCAAGAAACAAGCCATTGCTCAGAGAGGGACAGCAAAGACTGCATACAAAAAGTACTGTGCTAGAATACGTTGTCCTTTGCTACTTTTTTATTGTTTGTTTCTTTCTTTTTTAAACAAACGTACTTAATATTCTCTAATGGTCTTTCAAATTACCTCAGTTTTGCTCTCAGCTTTGGAATTCAATAAAAAAGCAAATGGAAAATTTTTGACTTGAAAAATTCTTTGACAGGTTTATTGGTTATAACTAGGAAAAAAGAACATATTAACTTGAGTGTATGGCTGCATTTGCCACACCAGAGTGACAGCTCTGTTTTCAGTGTTTTGCCATCTGATGGACTGGGACTATTCCTGGATAGCATTAGTTATGTTTCAGGACATCAAGGCACCAAGTTCTTTCTAGACTTTGCTAGAATGCCTGAGAACCCAGGAGAAATAGTACCAACAAGGGCTGATAGGCTACATCTAATTCACCCAGTTGGACAATTCATCTTCCACAGATAGGACACAGGAGACAACAGTGAGCTGTAGCTCAGCAGTCAGAGCTGAGTCTTACCCAGTGGAAGCCTAAAATTATAGGTCTGCAGATGCGTCATAAGAATTATGGATTTTCTTACATACAAGATCAGCCTACGAAGGAGGAAAAATATTCCACTGTTTGGTTAGTTGCCCGTATTGCCCAGTGCATTTCTAAGATACCCTGGCGGAGAAGAGGCACCACATCTTTTCCTGCACACTATGTGTATCCTCCGTAAAGAGCACCCTGTCACCAGCTGATGGATGTGGTCTTCCCATTACCTGCGTCTCAGTAACTTCCCTTCACCTTTCCAGTCACAACATCACTCTTCCCTGAGTGTGTACCCTGATGAATCATTAGCAGAGAAAGTTTCAGGGGCATTAATCATGCCTTTACATTTGATCTGTGAAATCATCTTTTCAATAACACATACAATATATCAATTTACCTTAATACCTTAGTAATTCTCAGCCACAGCACTTTAAGTCTGTTTCACTTATTGTGTTCTCAATCCTGAGCATTAGAAATAACTTGGTTATTCCCCCCACCCCGTGTTGTGTATTTATAATGGTTGAAACTTAGCTTAGGTTTTTCAGTTCCCAAAGATCAGGTTTAGCCATGAATTAAAAGACTGACACTGGATCTGAATTTTCATACAGCTCAGAACACTCAGACAGGTCTCATGGTTCAAGAATATCCTCAGATAAAATCAACCTTTGACCATGCAAAGCCTCACCGGCTATTTCCTAGTACTAGCACATGATCAGGTGTCCACCAAAATACAAGGGTGAAACTGATGAACACTAGAAATTTGGAAGCTCAGCTGCCTTAGAACGAAGTAGAATTAGTCTTGCTGTTTCTGGCATAGAACAGGAAGAGTCACATCTCTTCCTTTCTCCTGTTGTTCCTTTCCAACATTATTGCAATACCTGAGATTCCCAGAAACATTATGAATGCTCCCATGCTATAGCTGTGTGTGGTAGGGAAGTGTCACAATTTCCCTTTTACAGGTGGAGGCTGAGGCACAGAGGTTCAGGGAAACAGTCAGCATCATAGACATAAAGTTTGTTTGGGAGTTTGGAACTCAAACTTTGTGTCCAGGAATAACTTCTGCTAAGATGTAGCTTTTTTCATATAACTTTTATACTAGCAGCCCAGGACAGATGTATCATTGTTCGATAATGCTGGCTTCTTAACTGATCACAAAGGTACAGAGTGTGGAGAGCAGTCTCTGTCTAGTGCTTAAGCCACACCACTTTTTCCCTACTTCAAGTATTGTATGTGGAACGTGCCCTGAAAAAAAACCCCTCACATTCCTCAGCAGAACAATATGCGCCAAGATGACAAAGCAGAAAAACTCTCTGTAGCTAGTTAAAATGAAAGAGCAAGAGTTTTAAAAGCTTTAACTAGAACAGACCAATCTTCAATATTACAAATAAATTTCATTTCACCCTATGTTTTTCAGGTAAATGCAGATAGCAAGGGAAAGGGAAGTGGAATTCAAAACACTTAGAAAGTGTTTTTCTTGAGAAGAAGACTCAAGAAAACTATAAACTACAGAAGAAACTTTTCACAGAATTAAAAAATGGGCTTACTGATGAAACAGATGAAACTGTATTCTTAAACGTTTTATGAATATTAGCATATCAAAATGTATGTCTTGAAGAGAATTTTTTTCAATACTCATTGAATAATACAAGCTTTATTATAATCCCACAAAAAAGGAAATTATAGAAAAAGCAGAGCAAGGCCTTTCTTGCAAGTGGACAGCCAGAGAACAAGAGGCAAAAGGCACATATCCAAATTGCAACTGGATTTAATGAAAAAAATATCGGATTAAGCATTCCCAGAAAAGTCATGGAATTTCTCTCCTTGGAGAGTGTTAAAACTCCACTGATAAAAACCTTGATAAACCTGCACTACCTTCAAAGTTGGCCCTGTGTTGAGTTGAGGGATGGACTAGATGAGCTCGAGAGGTCCCTTCCAACCTGAAGTACTCAGGGTTTCTGCAGGCAAATTCTGTAATAGTCCAGTACAGGATAAGCTCTGGTATGTCTCTAATACAGAAACCAGAGGTCAAAAACCTGAAAAAATGGTGGAAGGGTAATACATGAGCACGTGTCCACTGTGTCATTGCAGTATACCCAACCCATTCAGTTTCTGTTGACTTACACAGCAAAAGAAAAGTGAAATGGCTTAACCTTCTGTGAAAAAGACTTCAGCTAATTATTGTGATCTTTCGTGTTGGTGTTTTGAGAGCTATTGGACTATTTGGACAAGTGGTTTGAATGACAAAATACGTTCTTATTAGACAGTTCAGCTTCATAGTTAAATTCAAAGACCTCCAAATACTTCTGGTCTTTCTGGATGCATACATCACCCACTTGAAGAAAGACCTGTTTCTTCTTAAAATGTGGGCCAAGTAACACAAGCATGTTACAAGAAGAGTCTCCCCCTCCGGTGTTACCCACAGCAGTGACCAAGCACTGTCACACAACTCCACCACAGCAGGTCAGTGCTCAGCAGCAGCCGGCGGGATGGGTGCTGCCAGCACAGCACTGCCGGACTCCTCCTGCAAGCTGTCAAAGCCTTTACGGAGGACAGGTATCCCTGCTGAGGCAAAGGTTTGTTGATAGCATTTCAAACACTTATAATTTAGATGCTCTTTCAGCCTCTGCAGAAAAGTTTCCCATAGTGATTTCAACAGGCAGGAAACGCTCTCCCAGAAAGAGAAGTCGGTGGTTGTTGATCACACAAAATATAATGATGCTTGTGAGTCTTTTTACAATTCCTATAATGTAATTTATCAGCAACTTAGAGGACAACTTGGTGAAATGATGAGAGGAACCATTAATCACACACACACGACTTTACTATGGAAAGATCCCAGACACCTCAGCTGTGCACTAATGTGGGATTACACATTTCATTTGGCCAAAAGCAGCCTGTTACACACCGACCCTGCACTGTGGTTTCACAGTGACGCCCTTTATTTGAGGAAAGAGTGGTGACAGGGCGGATCATGGATCCACGATCTAATAGTGATGACACCCTCATATTTTGCAGAATATTTTCTGTTAAATATCCTTCAAAGCAATGAAAGCCAAAAACTGGTTGTTCCACTAAGGTCTAAATTGTCCCTCATTTAGTTGCAAAGTTGTGTATGTAACATCTTCTATCCAGTACATAAAGATTTAAGGAACTGAGGGTCTAGCATATATTATTGCAATGATCTATGTCTAACGATCAGGGTACAGACTTCCCTGACGGGTGCTTTACAAACAGTAAAAAGTGATACCTCTCTTTAGTTTTTAATTCCTTTGAGGGCACTGGCATAATGAAGCACAGCTGCTGATGGGTGCCACGATTTGAAATGCAACTGAGTTTAGTGCAATCCATCCTTAAAGTACAAACTGCAACATCTTGCCTAAAACATCTCTCCAAATTGAGAAAACTCACTGGGAGTAATCAAGAGGAGTGTGCACTTTCAGAGATTTCCTTGCACCTGCAGTAGGTTTAGCTAGCACATTTTAGCTTATTTAGACCCAAACATGACTTAAGGCTTAATGTAAGCCAATAGATTGAAGTAAGGATCCAGGCAGAGGCTTGGGTATACCCCTGTGGTTACTGGGTCCGTGTCATCTTTGAAAAGTACAGGTTTCCCACATGCAAAGCCTTCTCTGTGCTGTAGGGAGCTCGTGAGTTGCAGTGAACAGCAGAGGTGGCCGTCACCAGGGAGGTATTTTTCTGTGTGTGAACTTCTTGTTAAACAGGAAGATAGGATTTTTCTTCAAAACCCTGTGAATGTTGTAATTCTTGATGACAAAATTAATTATTTTTACTCAATATTAGTGTTACTGTTTTGAGGAGAAAAGGCAATGTTCATTTTAAATAATTTCTTTCCTTTGAGAGACAAAGAAGTGAGAAAAGAAGGGAAACTATATGGCAGAACAGCTTTTACCCTTTTTTGTCAACTTCAATTCAGAGACTGCTTTGTGTGCTTTTTTTACCTTTAATAATAAACATTTATGTTGTTGCACATTTTAAACATATTTTCTAGCATGAATAGGAAGGAAATTGAGTTGGAAAGAGAAAAAAAGAGACAAGATTAGATTTTTTTTGTAATATTTACTGATTTTTTTTCTAGAATATTTGCACGATAGATCCTTTTGAAGAATTACATTGGTTGTAAATATTTTATGAGAGCAGATCTCAGATGAAATCCTGTTGAAATATTCATTAGAAAGATTTCAACCAGCTATTACAAATAGCCTTTGGCTTTATACTTTTCATTACAGTCTGTTTTGTTATCTAATCAGCAAAAGCAGTGAAACAGATTCCATTTACATACCAGGAATGCAAAGAGGGAATAATTCAGTGATGGGATGCAAAACACAAATGTAGCCTCGAAACAAATCTACAAAAGTAACTGGCCAAATTCATGGTTATGATTTGTATTTTAAAAGGAAGGGGGTTAGCTCCTGTTACAAGTAACACTCACTTTCCCCTTAAAGGTCGCTTATCAATGAACTCCCCTGCTGTTCACCAGCACATCTATGGAAGCATGTTTCAGCAGGCTGGGGAATATATGCTGCATATGTTCCCTGCTTCCTGCCTTTGTTATGCTTAAAGCTAAATTGCTGCTGGACTCCTTCCAACCACGGCATGCTGCGGTGCACTGGCAGCACTCGAAGAATTTGGTTTAAAAGCCAGAAAATCTGGAAGTGATGACAGGCACCTGTTTAGAGGCAGCCAGATCTGACACTCAAACTCACCAGTACCACAACCTTTTCAGGGAAGGACTTTCAGGCCTTAGTTGAGCAGTCAATCACAGTTTAGCAAAATCTTTCCCTTGAGTGTACACCTGAGCACCTTGCTGGGTAGTAAACACTTCAATGAGTGCTTGGAATTTGTGATAAAATATTCACATTTCAAATAGATATTTCAGATAGATTCACATTCAGATAGCTATAGATACATTCAGACAGAATATTCTTCCTTATTATCAGTGTGATTAATGAATCAGGGGTAGAATATGCTGTAACACGAATGATCCCTGAAGGAACCGACAGGCTTGCAGGAAACCAGCAAAGGGAAATGTGCCTCAGCTCTAAGCTATGCATGACGTTTCCCTCTGAATTAAATAGCTGAAAGTGTGCTTGGAAAGGTTTTCCTTGGGGAGTTTTATGAATAAAAATGAAGGTCCTAAGCAGCTTATCTTAAAAGTGAAATACTCTGACCTGGACAGGAAGAAATAGTATTTACATTTAGTTCTTTAGATTTGACACTCTGGTGCTTATTGGCTGACTTCACTGGGAATTTTATTCAGCTTTAAACTGCAGGAAAACAATTTCACAGTTAGCACTAAACATACACAGAATTTTGGAGATGATAGGTAATGGTTATTTCCTACCTCTGTACAAAATCCTTTTGAAGTCAGTCCTTCTCTCCATTATCATTTAAAGCTTTTCCTCTGAGATCTTAAGCATTTTCTTGGAGGAGCAGGCCTGTAGTTCTTCAGAGAGAATAAGGATTTTAGTTCTGTAACTGAAGTGCATCCACATTTGAAGCTAGATTGTTGGATGCCATTGGAAGGAAAGTTAGGATGCAAGCACCAGCTACGCATTATGTTAGTAACCCCTATTTCTGCACTGTTGATTTCATTCTTACAATAGCTGTCACAGTTAAACCAACTCATTACCTCACTCTTACACTGTCAGTGTAAAAATTCAGTCATTAAAACCACAAAGTTTTAGTAGAAGGGTGGTCAATATGCCATTTTATGAGCTGTGAGAGATCTTGCAGAGCAAAAGATGTTTTTTTACGCAGTAACAGACAACTCTGTTCTAGAGAAAAAAATATACAGCTAAATACAATAAATCCAACTACATTCCATCCATCTCTCTTTATAATGTATGTTTTAGTAATGCTCCAAAATACATAGCAACTGTAAAGTTCACCTAGGAGGAAACTAAACACCCTCCACAAGTTTACTGCATCCTGTTACCCAGTATTCTGTCCTTGAAGAATGCTTTTTGGAAAGAACAAGACTTTGTAGCAATGTCTTATATTAATTTCTGCAGTGGTGGAATTTAAATCCCAAAGAAATACGTTGGAAAACACTCAGTGCTGTTTGCTTCAAGTAGCCACGCCACCAAGAGAAGAAGAAATGTGAGCATCTACTCATTGTAGTGCAGAAGGGTATGATCTGTGCATGAACCTCACTGGAAAAGCAAAAGCCACGGCAACGAAGCAGAGTAAAACAGAATGAAATCAGGCTCAAGGAGCTTGTATATGTTGGCAAGATGTTGAGGTGGATGGTTTGCCAAAGCTGATGTGACTGGATGTTCCAGCCTGGTCCCCAAACAGAGAGGGTAAGGACCTCAGTCAGGTCTTACAGCTAACAGTGACACCCCAACTGTGGGCTCCAGCAGAGGCCCACGTATCGGCACTGAAAATTCAAATATGCACAGACACACAGATGTGAGAACACACAGACACGACACTCTCTGGGTTCACAAGCACACGCACACTCGCCAGCTGTCATGGGGACCCTCACTCACCCCGTGTCTGACCACACCTGGGGCACCTCCACCCCTGCTGTGGCTCCAGTAGCTGGCAGCAAACCCACTGCTGCGGGTCCCCCCCCTGTGGCTGGCACCCAGTCCTTGCAGCCCTCAGATACACACAGGATAGATAGTGAGATTACGCAGAGAGATACTTAGCAAAGGATTAAATTACGGAAAAGAGGGGAGACCGTGGGAATCAGGAGCAGGGCTCAGACAAGCACAGTGGCAGCCCCATTTTACACCCAACCAGCCCCTCAGTACCCCTTTCTGCCCGCTGCCCACCCCCACTGCCTTCTTCCCCCACCCCTTCCTCTAAACATTCCATAATAAATTTTGCATAGTCCCACGGCACCATCTCAAATATCCCAAATCCTCGTGTTCCTCCTGTTTTCCTCTTTTTATCCATTGCAAACTCCAGGTTGGCCCTCCAGAGCTGTGACCGGAGTTTCTCAATGGCCCATCAATTAGTGACTGGAGACTTTTGATCTTTGGCATTATCTTCATTATCTCTCATCTATCAGGTTTGTACCTCTGTCTTTGTTTATCACTCTCAGCTTTATACTTTATCAAGTTTACATTGAAAAGGTCCTTAACTGGATAACCTTAATGAAGCTGATGCTCTCACCTTTCACATACCCTTATGTTACCTGAGGGGATTTGGTAAAGTTTGCTTTATTGACTATTCTTCCTGCAGGTTGTTTTGCCCCAAATGGTACTGTCTACCTCAAGGTCTAGTATGTGCAACAGGAATGGGAGGCAGAGATGGTGGAGTCAGAATTCAGTTATTGACAAGCTTGGATTTATCTAGCAGGCAAAGAGCACTCTTCATTGCATGTTACCTTTGCAGTACTGTACGTAAGGCCACCTGATTAGGGGGAGGAAAAAAAAAAAAGTACTTTCAGAAATTAGTCTGCTGTCAGTTTTTCAATGATATGAAATCTCCAGGAACCAGGTGATCCAAAATTGTTTAAACCAGACATAATTTTATCCACATAACCGAGGCCAGAATCAGGATAGTCTAATGCTCTAACACTGCATACTCTCACAGCCGAAGTTTCTGGGGTTACAGCTGCAAGCATCCCTCTGTTTCACCTTGAGAAGGGTACAACTTCAGCTATTGGAAATTAATGTCAACATCACACTGCTGTTCTGTGACAACGGAATGTTTCCATTGCCAGTCTAGAAACAGTCCTATGATTTCCCTGTGCAACACATTATAAAATTCAGTGTTAATGTATTATGAAAGTGAAGGCAGTGGACTGTAAATCATTGAACTTTTAATAGGAATTCTGAGAGGGGGGAAAAGTGACTTGCTTTTACAAATGGTGCAATTTGTGCTGTTAAAATGAGTCAATAAAAGGTATCAGGCACAGTAACTATCACACACAGTCATCTGATATTTACTTTTGAACCTGATAAGGGCGTATCCCAGCAAATTATACAATGAGATTCTGAGACACCTGCGAACGAGGAAAGGATACTGAAACTTTTGCTTAGAGCGCATCACAGAGAGCATATTGTCTCAAGACAGAGCAAAAGGACATACCCAGTGTTCAATGATTTCCATGCCAGCTGCTGAGTCAATACTAGAATGAAGATCAGAAATTTTCATGGACTGTACTGCTGTGGGTGATGCACACAGTGGATCTGTATGAAACTCAGCCTCTAGAAAACACCACTGTATTTCCTGTTGTTCTTAAGGGGTGTAAAATTAATGTCACAAGTGCTGCTAACTGGGGTTTTCTCAAGCTGCTTGGCTTGGCTTTCACAACAACAACCTTGCAATTTATGTAAACAGGCAGAATTTTGCACCACCAGAGCAAGAGGTATTTGACTACTGCTTGCCAGCAACTCTGAAATATATAGAGTTGTATTTCTGGAACTTGTAAAAAGTCTCTGAAACTAAACTATTTACAGGTACCCAATACTGGAACAGAAAAGTATTTACATTCCTAAATCATACTTAGATTTCTATTATCCCTCTTATTATTTCAGGCTTCCAGAAGTTTCCTGCTGATAATTGCAGAAATTCCCTCCCCCCAGCACCAGGGCAGGCTGAGATTTTCAATAGCACTTGACATACAGCCACATATTCTCATTTTTGCTACAAATACATGCTCTGGGTTTTAAGTGCTTGTTAAACACAGCCGCAGTGACATTGTGGGGAAGCATCCCAGAACGACCTCTGCAAGCTTGAAACAAAGCATTCAGTATACAATAGGCATCAGTCAAAGTTTCCCAAAATAATGAGCACTGCACATGACACGAAGGATTTCTGTGGTTTGAATGCTGCCTTTTTACCAGGAATTGAGTTGGAAAAAGCTTGGCTTATTTATCAACAAAACATAAACGTTCGGATGCTCCTGTGATCAACAACATGAATTGCCCAAAGTAGATGATTGTAAAGATCAGTCCTAATTTTCCCTTCCCTGCCATCATGGAGCAGTACCTCTAATATCAGCACTTACAACAATTTTGAAATGATGGGAGAAGAAACCCAGGATCAATATCATAGTCTGCCTTTTTATGCAGTATCTTTTAAGATAGAAAATTGCTTAATGGCTGTCTCCTGTCCTGGTTTCTGTTATCCCATAAATAATGTTGAAACAAGTGTGGCTTTGTTTTTTTGAAGTATCCCAACTTTTGCTGGCATTAACAGATTCAGACAAAAGGAAAAAATCCATAAAAAAACTGTGCCTCATTCTTCTCTCCCATTTCTTTGTTTTTAGTGACTCTGGACATGCTGATTTCACTGGACTAACTCTGGAGTTAGCCCTGACTCAGCCAAGCCCTCCAAAACTGAACTTCAAGTTCACAGGAGATCCCTTTCCTGTTCAACAACGCACTTCAGCACAATTTAAAAGTTAAGCACATGATTTAGTCCCACCGGAGTCCCAGGGACTGAATCATGTGCCCAAAAGTTAACCACATGCTTGAATGTTTAGCTGAATAAGCACAGAGCAACTGAACCACAGCCTTAAGCTAGCACAGGGAGAAGCCTCACATCGGCATTTGAGATTTTATTAGGAAGAGGCAGAGCGTATTACTGCTGCTTTGGCTCTCCCGTCCCACAGTGGCACTTTTCCAAGCAGAGCCCTTGAAAGATGGCTGGTGCCCAGGTCCCCAGGGACTATTCTTCTTCAGCTCCTGCAGCTCTGTGGCCACACAACCAGGGCCATTGGCCAGGCTTGGGGGCATTTGCCTCCAGTGGGGGATCTTTCCACCTTACCATGCTCTGCTTCAGTCTCCTGTTATGCAAGAGCTCCTGGTGTGATTTCCCAGGCTATGCTTTCACAGGGGGCTGTGCAAGCCCCAGTCACTCCTCCCCTTTCCCAGACATCTTCAGGTAAACTTATTCCAACCCCAGCATCTCTAAATGTACCTCACTTCCACTTGCCCCACATGGGCAGTCCCACCTCTGCAGCCGCTTCTAAGGCAGCCTGCTGCCCTCCCAGGGTGGTGGTCCCTCCTCCTCCCCTCTCCTGTGCGCAGCCCTCCTCTTTCCTTGTGCTTCCTCTCTCCCTGCAGGCAGGAGGCTCACCAGAGCCTCCGTACCACATTTTCCTCACCTCAGGGCTCAGTCTACACCCCATCTTCTCATTCCCCATACTAGGGTCTCATGCAGTCTGTATCACAGACTGCAGTCCCCCGTAGGGACCCCCGGGCTCCCCCATGCCCAGGGTTATGTGCATTCACCTTCCTGTGGGGGGGGATGAGGGGGGAGGCAAGAAGTTATTAGGGTGTCAGACATGATGACCAAACCCTGGGAAGGACAAGCAGAGCACTGGTGCATTGCAAAGCATCAGCAGGAGCCAGGGACCAGTTATTCGATCTACAGACAACTGCAGGGGTGCTCAGTGCTGTGAAGCACATGGCGCATGGGAAAACACGTGTCTCCCATTTCCCCCTGTTAGCACGCCGGATTTCCAGGAGAATCGGGGTGTCTGAGGCCCTGCTGCCTGCCCTCGTCCCGGGGAGGACTGGCAGGACCATGCTGCAGGCAGTGGGGCAGGCAGATGGAAAGGGAGCACATCCAGCCTTCGCACGCTTGGCCAAAAGACAGCAACGCACACGGGCAGATGTGTCACCTCACCAGCCCCGCAGACAGAGCACAGCTTCGTGCTTGGTGCCTCCCTTTAATTATGACTAAAGACTCCAGGCACTATCTCCTCTCTCCTCCTCCTCCTCCTCAAGCCTTTGCTCTGCCCATTGCTCTGCCCAGGTTTTAGCTAGTTACCAGACAGTCTGCCTCCAGCGGCGAGGAGCTACCTGCGGATTAACAGCTTCTGCTTCTCCAAAGACACACACACACCCCTTGCTGTAGCCCTGTTCTTTGCTGAAAGCTAGCCTGTATGTCACCGTTAACAGTGCCATTCCTAAAAAAACTTTCTGGGTTTGAGCCAAGTGTAGTGCAGACGGAGGAGGTTTTACCCCAGCCAGCGTGGGAAGGTCTCAATCTGATGGCACTGCAGTTTGAAAGTTTTGAAGTTAAACCAGCATGAAGCGCCACGTACACAGAAGTTGGGAGTGGCCTGGGTATAGCACACATGTCCCAGTCCGGGTGGGTTCAGCATTTGGTAGAACATTAGCTGTGGTGTGTCAGGTTTTTTAATTGTATGTGGGCAAGAGTTGATGTAATCCAGAGTAAGGAAACTATGTACAGAACAAACTCAGTTATTATTTTGTCACTGTATGCTTGACCTTCATAAATACAGTAACAAACTTTAAGGTGCTGTTTCTCAACATTGTTACAGTGGAATTGTTTTCAGTTATGTCCAATTAAATAGGTAAATTTAACATTGAACTTGAGCACAGCCGGACTGGCAACCATTGCCCCTATGGAAAATTACTTCAGGACAAAGACTCATGATGATTCATACGGAAGCCACTTCCTTTTGCAATCAGCAAACATTTTGGCCAGCAAGGACCTGAGGTCCATACGGCATGCCTTGCAGTCCTCGTCCTTGCTGGAGTCCCCATGGGTACACCTGAGAAAGCACGGCAAAGGTCCTGTCTGGAGAAAGAGGGAGAGCACACCTGCATCCCACCCAGGTACAGGCCTGGGGTGCAGCTGGGACACATCTCCAGGCATACAAGCACTCTCATTGCCACAGCACAGGCCTGTAAAGAAATAAAGAATGGAGGAGAAGGGAAAACCCAGGAAAAGGATAGTGAAATGTAGAGCCACAGGGAGAGAGGAACAGCAGATAGATATGGAGTATGGAGACACAGAGCCCAACTCGAGAGAGAACTGCTCGCAGCCTTTTTCAGGTTGAAGCAGCAGCTGGCCTCGGGAAAGAACCACTCTTGGGAGAAAAACTATTTTAAACTGCCCTCGTGCTCCTGTCCTTTCACAGTGACTCACTCTGTTCTGCCTGCTCTCAGCTTCAAGGCCCAATTCTGTGCTAGGACATCGATTGAAAACATCTGGGGGCCCGTAAATACCTCCTGACAGCTCCTACAGAAATTGGGGGTTGGGAGGGATTGAAGCATCCCAAACAATTCAAAACACAAACAGAAAAAGGAAAAAATAAAACTGAAATCACAAGGCTGCTAGGAAGTGCGACGTGCAATGTCAGCACTGTGCTTGCCTGTTGGGCCAGCAGAGGTAGGGGAGTGCAAGTGATTTCTTGCCACAGTGGGATTTTTTACTGAAATTGTGAATAGGGTATTTAGATCTGGACCCTAGAAAGCAGCTAAAACAGTACCAACCAGAGAAAAATGAAGGCAAGAGCTTAACACTGAATAATTCTTTTCACAGTGTTTATCTGGGTAGAAGACAATTTGAAGGCCGACTTCACATCATCCCGTACAGTAGAAAGTATTTTTCACTTAAGTACTGCATGAAGCAACCTCAGCCACGTGGTTAGTTCCAGCCCAGAGCATTTGTTCTGAAATAGTCTCCCATACAAATGGTGGTGCATAAAGAGTTGAAGAAAGAGAATGCCAAAGAGCAAGAAAATAAATGCCCTGACTCTTACGGTACAGCTGCCTTTGCGTGCAGTCAGCCAGCGTCGGCGGTTATACAGTTGCCACTGTTAAATCATTTTCTATATTCTGTCAGTTTTTGTTATTGTAGCAAATCTGACCTCATCCTGGTCCCGTGCCAGGACCAAAGAGCTGCTCTATTTACCCACTGTTGATGCAATATCTAAACTCAAAAGCTTTCCAATAGCTGTTTAGGATGTAGGGGTAGAAAAAAAGCAGTGCTAGTACAGCAACTTCTGACTGAAACATAGTTTAAAGTACTTGCTGGTTTGTCTCATTTAAGTCAGTGAGTAAAGGCTTCTTTTTCTTTTCTAGAAGCCCATACTTCTGGATCAATTTTTCTGTTCTTTCAGGTCTAAAAGACTTGGCAGGGAGGGGGGGGGGACACTTTAAAATTAGATTTAAGTCCAAACCAAAATCCTGAATCCTAGAAATGGGCTGTTTGCAAGTTATTTATTTATTTGTCCTGTTTTCTTACATTTTTAAAAGTCCAGAAGGGACCATTAAAGAGGCAGAAGGGACCATGAACTCGCATAGTTTGACCTCTCGCATACCACAGAATTTTTGTGTGTTAAGGACATGTTTGTCCAAGGAGCATCTTCTGGGTACTTTGGTCTTGACCTGAGGATTTCAGATCACCACTTACCTTGACAGTGTCTTATGCAGCATGTTGATCACCCTTACCTCTCCTCTGAAGTCTACGTAGAGAGACAACATCCTTCACCTGACCAGGAAGCTAGCAGTTAGCTTGCTGTGAAGCAGGATAAGACAACACAACAGCGCACTGGCCCAAAAAGCCAACGTGTCCCCAGGCAATTAAATTCAACAATTAAAAGACCCTGAAACTGTTAGCTTGGTTTAATCTGCTTATGGAAGGGTCTGAGGGGTGCCAAAACCCCAGGGGAGGAGCAGGCAGGGCGAAGCGAGCCCTTCTCTTGCAGCAGCAACCTGTTAGATGGGCTCTGCTGCTCACAGACCCATAACCTCAAAGGTCCAGTAAGGACGAGGAACGGTTTTTGAACTAAATACAAATCCAGGCCAAGTGCAGACTGTACAGGACTGCTTTTACTTATATTTAATTACATTAACTGAGTAGATGAACGTGCAGTTGCATCCTGGACAATAAAGGGAGGGAAGGGCTGTTAACCTCTGGAGAGCAGGGAGGGAACATCAGGAAGGTCATAACGGGTCTAATGTCTCTGAAGTCCTTAATTTTCAGTAAGAATTTTAGTTCCTTCTTTGAGGATTATGACCAAGAAATCAGATATGTCATGGTCATTTTTTAAAGAAATATTGTCTGAGTGGTAAGTGGGTGTCTCTGTTTCCTTGACTTGGTTTGAGTTTGCTGTAGTGGTTGCTTAGTTTCAGCCATGTTATTTCCTTGGGTCTTTGGTATACTCGAAATACACCACAGTTCAGTGTAAACACAATAAATTAAATATCATAACTGTTTTTGTGTGTTCACAGCTTATTGTACGTGTAATGTGGTGTAGCTTTCATCCAAAGGGTGCAGCTGAACAGCAGGGCATCTGGCTGCTGTGTTTGCTCTGTTTTGGCTCCACTTTTTGAAGTCAGACAAACCCATGGGCAGGAAGCGGTGCCTGATCTGAGACCTGAGCATGCACATCTTGGGGGAAGGAGAGCGAGGGGAGGCCAGGATGCACTGCAGCCGTTGCAGCTGCCCATTTGTGTCCATGAGCAAGGCAGTCAAGCCTCAGAGATGCCTACAGAACAAGCAGATCTTCTCAAGACCTAGGAGAGACTCTGTACTGTTTATTAGGAAGCCAGCAAGCTGCTGGAAGTTGTTAGAGCAAGAGCAGGAACAAAAAAGAATGGACACTGCAAGGTCACCATGGGTAGGAAGGAGGGTGGTAGTGGTGGGCACACTTGTTTTTGGTGACTCATCCTGGTTTTAAAAACCTGTCTTATTTTAATATGCGGTTTTGAGTGCTCTTGGAGCAAAGTTTTCTTTACATTGGTAGTATTACTGTAATTATATATAGGCACCAGGTTTGCAATAACTTCATATAACACTCTGAATCTTCCAATGGTTTTATATTAACTGGTAATGCTTGCAAGTCAGAGAGAAACAAGGCATTCTCTTTTTTGAGGTTGGTATGCTTCCAAGAGCTAGAAAGAAGTTCATGAAGAGAGACAGAAGAGCAGTGTTCCAACGTGCCTATCCCTACCCCCAAACCAGGTCCAGTGTGCATTGTTCAGGCCATTTAATCAACTCTCTCACTTGACCCAGGCCCTTGGTCCCCAGATCCTACAGGATCACGTTTTGCAACCTCTCCCACTCCAGAAATAAAGCTGCACCACTAAGCCGATTTCTCCCCCAAGATTTCTTCCAAACCCTGTCCCAGTTAAGTCTGTCCTGACTCCCAGCTTGGCTGCAGCTCCTGGGCTCCACCACTACCACCTTGCAAGCTGCCATTTGTGGGTACTGCTATACTGGTTGCTCGGACAAAGTCTGTTTGCTCTGGGAACAAAAGGTAGGGTGCAGGCAGATAAAAAGCAAAATGCTATTTCTAGTCATATGAAACATGGAAAGGTTTATAGCAGACTCTTTTAAGTTAAAACTCCGAGATTCCCTCAAAGGATATTTTTTTCCTTTTTTTTTTTTTTGTTATTTGAGCTACACCCTTCACAAAAAAAACAATCAGCATATATGTATAGAGTACTATGCCAACCATATATCTTCTAGCTTGGCACATTTTTCCTTCAGTGCAAATTCCAGTAAACCTTTTTGTTAAATAGAGAGCAAATTGTTTTATAGATGCCATAAAAAACACTTTCTCTCTGTTAGCCAAACCACAGTAACTTCATAAAATGAATTAATTTTCCATAATGCATCAGAGATGCTGTGATCAATAAAGTGGAGTGGAAAATAATCTGTTGCAAATTTCTGACATGAGGAATAAGAATGAATGTAATCTATGTCTGATAATTAGCACAAGGGTTAGTACATACATTATGCCATAAAATCACTGAAGCAGAAACTGAGACCATCTTTGTACCACAAATGGTATGTTAATCTAATACAAAACATAATGTTTGTCTGGTAAATTGTTCATGTTATCACAGGGAGTTTTTTCTGTTGTTGTTGCTGTTCTTGTTCTTCTTATTATTATTATCAATAATTATTTTGTTCTTATTATATCGAGGTAATGCTTTGGACATCCATCTTCTTCTGCTCAGATCTTCCTATTGCCCAGCTCAAGCTTACGTTTGTCAGTGGCATCTTGTTATAAGTTATTGACCTTTTTTCTTGTTTTGAGTTTTTTTAGGAGTGTAGAAATGACGAATGATCAAGTTCATTCTTCTGATTTTATCCTACTCATTGCACATAGGCCCAAGTAGATTGTTACATTTACATTTCCTCCCTAATAGGCAGGAATAAGAAAAGAAAAGGAAAAAAATATTTTCAAAATATTTTCAAAATCCATGATGACTAATACGCAGAATAGAGCTAAATCCCTTACTCTTTTCTGGGGAAATTGGCTTAGCAAAGAAATAGGCAAAGATTCAGCAGAAATAATGTTTTATGCTTAAAGAAAAGGTCTAAAATGCTCACATGAGAAACTTTTCAGGGCTGCCAGGTCACCCAGGCTTTGCAGTGATTGTGTTTTATTTTTTGTTGTTGTTCATAAATCTATGAAACACATTTATAACTTGGTGTAAAATTCTTCTGAAATGTCTCTCCTTCCTTGGCAGATTGGTGACTATTCAAAAATGTGCCAGTGCTCTTCATCGTCCAGGAATCAAGTGCATTAGCCGCTGCTGTTCGCGATGCACAGGTCCTTCAGCCGTGTCAGCAGTGATACGATGGCATACATCAGTCTTCCCCTTAGCCCAGTCCCCTGGCTCACCTCGGCATAACTGCTTGTCCAAACGTGCCACAGCAGTGCATCGCCAGCCACCACTCAGGCACAATGGCTCCGTTTCTCAGAGTTATGTTTTTTCCCAAGCTGTTTCTCACTGACACAACTGCTAACCTGCTCTTCAGAAATACTCTCAAATCTCAGCCTTTCCCAAATATTTACTCTAGGTAGAAGTATGTTAGCGTACACTGGCTGTGTGAAGCTCCCAGGAAAACATAAGGCTCCAGGGATCTTCTTCCTCAGCTCCCTCTAGTGTCTTGGCAGGACAGCAGACTGTAGAGATGAAGCCAGTAATAGTTTTTTGTGTTGTTAGTCCTAAAATACTCAGCACAGCTGAACTTTGCTCTGGCTCTAAATGTTTTTGCTCTCCTCGGGGCTTTTAACACACTGTCTTTCAGTTTTACCTCAAATCTGTTCTTCCACCAAGTCATCTTGCCTGGATTCCTAACGGCTCCAGTGCTCCTTCAGTGAACTTCTTGGCTCAGCTGAAGCCAATGACCTAAGTCCTCTGGCCTGCAGGAAAGGCAGGATTTCAGCTCTCAGTCTTGCAAACTTTCTTCATCTTCACTGTACCCCTTCATTTTTATTTTTCATTTCCTATTGCTGTTTCCTAAACCTAATTCTTCATTGCTGGTTCATAGAAATTTGCCTCAAATTCTCCATTCCCTTGGCATTTGCTGCTCTTCAGAGGCTCCACTTCTTAAGTTTTGCAAATGTGCTGGTTGGGGCTGTGTGTGTCCTCTTTCAAATAAAATCATCAGAGCCCTTTTTACTGGCTGAGTCCACTTAGTGCAAAGTCTCACTGCAAAAGTGAATGTTTGCTCAGCTCCCAGAGCTCACTGGCTGTTCATTTATAACACCACACAGTGTCCATCTTCATATCCTGGCCCGGCTGTTTTCATGGGTTTTAGACTATTTCTATGATAATGTTGCCTATGAATGCAAACAATTCAGGGCATTTGCCTCCTGAATGCAAACTGAACTTCCGATATCCTAAGCCATGCAAATTTTTAGTCCTTGATGCCCAAATGATGCAACAGGCATAGTCTCAAAGAGTGACCTTTCACTTCACTGGAAGGATGCCCAAGCCTCCTCCTCTTCGCGGCTCTTTGATTGGAGATGGTTAAAGTGCCATGGTTTTGAGAGGGTTATTTGATGTGTGAATTGTTTTGATGGCCAGTCCGCAGCGTGATAACAACGTGTCTTTAGTGATTGCTCCTTAGATTGAACATATTTAAAGCTTGCAGTTATGTTCAGGAATGCAAACAAGGAAAAAGGAAAGAGAAATACTGCAAGCCTGAATGGTGTCCTGCTGTCTCCTGTGAAAGGGAGGAGGCACAATACAGAAAGAAAGACTGATTCAATCAATCAAGTGGCTGCTGGGGTGGTAAATAGTCATTTCTATAGATGTAGAAACAATGTTTATTAATGAAGATCTCTACTTAGAACATACTTGTTATCTTGAGAACCATTGTGTTGTGAATCTGCAGCACTGCTCCTCCTGTTTGCACTACATGGAAGATGCATTTACATCACAGTGAGATCCCAAACTTTCTTTGAAATGCCACCAGGAAGTATCTCCACGTCATATATGTATTCTGACTCTTTGAGGATTCAAAATCACTGCTTCTTTGGATGAGGAGCTTGCTGACACCGGTACTGTTTGAAACTTGAGCCTTCTATTGCTGACTCATACAGGGGTTGGCTTAAAAGAAGTGGCAGTCCTGTGAATTTGTGTTTTCTAGTTACGAAAATATCACCTCCTTCCCTGCAGGCATCAGGAAAAGGTTTTCTCTCCCTTTCTCTCTCCTCTTCCCCACCAAAATTCATGTTCATCAGAATGCTTCCTGTTTAATTTAGTTCACACCTGCCGCTTTTGCAGAGTCTTGGTGCTGTTAACATTTCTTCCAGCCTTTCTAAATGGTAGAAAGCTATGGTTTTCTTTAGGGTGTAGGATGTGATAACCAGAACTGAGCTACTATCTGAAAACATGTTTAGAAAGTGGAGTTTGTAAATGTTGTCTCTTGTGTCTGGAGTTACAGCAGCATTATTTTGATTCCAGCTTCTCAACATTAAACATCTTGAAAAATCAAGAGCTAAGTGAAGGATCTCTTAAGAGCTATATGCCATACCTCTCTTACATTCTTAAGACACGTTGTTCTAAAAATGCCTAGTGGTTTATGTCTAGATCATTTTACTGTGGACATTTGGATAAATGCACAGGCATATAAAAATGAATAATGATGAGTCCAGCCATTTCTAATTTCATTTGCAAACAAACATGATCAGTTATAAAACAGTAATTAGTAACCAGTAATTAATTAAAATTTAATCTGCTTGAGTAGGTGGTAAGAAATTAGGTGTGAGTCATGTTAATCATGTCTAGGCTAAACTCAGAAGAACAAGCTTCTTTACTCCTTCCCTGTCAGGTGTGTTTGACAACCCATATCAGATCTTGTACCATCATTTTGGCTGTTTTCTAATTTCCCTCTCTGCTTCCAAGTTGAAACTGGCAAAGACTGGATGTGAACAAATATCCCAACAGCACTATAAATTGTGCTGCCAATGGTACTTGAACCTGAGAGTCTCCTGCTGAAGAGCTAACGCAATGGTTTGGTGTCTCTCAAGTACCATTTTACTTGACTTGTCTTCTGGGAGTGGTCCTTGCAGTCAGCCACCTCCCTACTTGTGTCCAAGTACTGCTTTGGAGGGAGCTGGCTGGAGGAGCCCCGAGCAGAGCCAGCGTGTGAGCCAGCAGTTGATCAGAGCAGACAATCACGCCGCCAGTGCTCAGACTCACTCCTGGCCCTCTTGTATTTGGCAGATAGGCATAGCCTTTTACTCATCTTCTAATGAAGCCCCAGGGGTTATGTGGTTTGTTTCTGCAGCTCCGATACTTAAAATCAGTTTAATAACATAGAATCTGTATTCTTCCATTCAGACTGACCTCTTCATGAGGCCCGGAGTCTCCATCTTTGGAGATACTCAAAGCCCGACTGGACATGACCCTGGGCAGCCGGCTCTATGTCACCCTGCTTTGAGCAAGGTGTTGGGCTAGACGATTGCCAGAGGTGCCTTCTACTCTCAGCTGCTCTGTGATGCTGTGAATAAAAAAAAGAATGTGTGAATGCAAAAAGAGGTCCTTATTATTATTTCTTACAGGAAACATTCTCAAGAGAGTAAGTCTACAATTTTTTTAACCTGTTTGACACATATGGAGGTACTGCTGTCTTATGCATAAGCCTGTTAGATGCTTAAGTGGAGACACAACCCATTTTGTTGCACTTATGAAAATTGCGTACATACAAATACTGTATATATATGTTTTTTTTTTAAATTGGAGTTAGCTATAACTTCTGCAGCTTTTTTTCTCCCTCTCTCTCCTTGTGACCGAATGTCTCTCCGCAGCCACCATTCTCAAACTCACAGTGTTGAGGAAGCCACAGTCGTGAACATGAGGTCCTTTAAGGGGTAGTGGAGAGAAGCCACATCTCCCCTGATGTGCTGTCTGGTGCAAACAGCTCTGCAGGGCTTTCTCGCCCCAGCTCGGGCTCTGCTTCTGTGGCCAGCAGCAAAAGTGAAAGGGGCAACTTTTGTAAGGGGTGGCCCATGTAGCTGGAAGCAGCAGCTAGCTGTACTGCTGCTACTCATATCTGAATTTTCTCCAGTCAAATATCCAGAAAGTTTTTCAGTATTTAACATGTGAGCACATATTTTAAAAAGTTAATAGCTTGGGGACTGAAGCTGACTTGAGGCTGCCTGTAAGGTCTAACTGAAGATCATAAATTGAAGAGCTGCTGTGGATATAATGTGCACAGGAGTGATGGACAAAACAAGAACAGGAGCTGTCAGACCCAGAGAGATGGTCACAAGGACAATAATGAATTATATTCAGGAAAAAATACCACATGTATGAACTAGGAAGACTAGTCCTGACACATAAAACAATGTAGTCTTGTGTAGGAAAAGGGCAGGGATAGAAAACCTTTTTAATGACGATCATGTGCTTTTTCTGTGTTTTGCCCAAGGGTGGTGGAGTATTTTCATAAATCTATGACTAATTTTTGAGTTCTGGGTCTCAAGCCAACTCTACAATTAGCTAAACCTTTTAGTATTTTTAGTAAGAGTATTATATGGATGCTTTCAGCCAAGTTAGTCACACACATGAACACAATTTTTTTACTAAACAGTCTATTAATCATGAAGTTTAAGTAAATATGGTTGAGGAGGTAAACAAGGAGTTAATACTTCTTTCTGTAATAAAAATGATCACATACTTGATGTGGTAGGTCAAAACTTACCCAGAACTAGGACAGAAAATAAACAGTACTTTTACAAACAAAATGCCTGTCTTTAAATATGAAAGACTTGGCTTCTTCTGCAGAAACACTACGGAAGATGGGAGGGGTCTTTTTCTGCTGAAGCTGAGGATTTCTCTGTGTAATTAACTGGTGAAGAGAGTAGCGAGGCTAAAGGGAGGTGGCCCAGCGTGCTGGTATTGCCTGGCTGAACGTGAATCTAGTGAGGATGCCAGTCATTTTCATAATAATGAACTAGTGAAATGACTTTCATATTAATTATATTGGATTTCAGATCAACATTTTAATCTTAACATAAGCATAAACATAAACATTTTCCATAAGACTAAGAATTATTATGCTGTGTAATAAATAACCCTGTAGAAAAGTAGCGTGATTTTCACTCTTTAGGCATTAAAAACTTATTACTGGACAAAAAGGTAAAATTTTACAGTAGGCTGTATCTTGGCAAAGATACCTCATGGATTTAGTTACTATGTAGCAGAGATTTATTAATTTCAGGCTTCTTGGGTCCCTGCTCATCATTCTTTTTGACATTTCATACTATTACTAGTAACCTTATGTCCAATTAAAAGGAACTGTTACAAGGACTGTTTCCAGATCAGAGTCTTCACAGGTATCTATTTCTGTTCTCCTAGTACAAAAAACTAGGCTTGAGGGCTGTAAAATTTGAACTTCAAGCCTGTTTTATCTGTATTGTAGTAAAAATATGATCTGTATTTTGGGTTGCATTCACATACATCTTACGTGTTTATTTTCTGCCATCGGGACATCTTACACCCCCTTGCTAAAATTATTAGTGTGGAACTGATAGTACAACATGGGAATTCAGAAAGCAGAAAAAATGTGGTGATATGTAGACTCTCATGGTATGCGTGGTAGCTGTGCTGTTACAGTCTTTCTTGCCTGCTCTCTGTAAACTAGTAGAGTTGGGACAATCCCCTCAGTCGTGTTTTGATCTCCATCCATCTGTCCTTAAAACACAAACCATAAAGGAGAGTGAGTGGACAACCGAAGACCTCTACTACCCTCCCTCCCAGGATCATTAAATTGAAAGCGCAGCCTTCTCAGCTCGGCTGTCAAGGGGAAGCATCCTGTATAGCAAATCCAAGAGAGATGTAAATAAAACACAATAGATGCCTAACAGCAGGAAAAGGTTTGTTTGGTTGTTCGTGTTTTGCTTATTGAGAGTGTTTCCAAACCTATGGTGCTGTTTTGTTCATGACCATGTTTTGAGCCTCTTAATTAATCCCTCTTCGCTGATACTGCAGCAGTGCTGAGCTGCTCCAGCCTCACACACGGCACTGAACAAACCCAAATTAAAGGGCTGAAGATCTTTTTCCTCCTCTCAAATTATACGAACAGCTCCGAGAATAAGAAGAGGTACAATGCATAGTAGGCAATAGATGTGATTATGGCCAGTTCAAGTTTGAGCCCATTCTTGTGGGTAAGGCAGTGGAGACGTGGTGACACATTTCGACATATACCAGTGCCCAAAGTAAAAATACCCCTTTGGCCCCAGTTGCACATGCTGCTATCAGGAGCTAAAGCACATGTCATTGTGACTTTACTGTGGCTAGATGGAGTTACTACAGTTTTAGCATATATCGCAGTTGTGTCTTTATTTTTGTCATGTAGACGTATAGAATTATACACGAGACTGCAGAACAGACTGGCAGGACTCTGCACGCCAGCTGTCCAATGCCTGTCAATATTTTGTCAGCTTTGGTGCAGACACAATTTAAGGGGGAAGGTGAGCAGGATGAGGAGAGTGACGGCTTGATTTTAATCACGGCTATTTTCCCCTCGCTGCCAGGGGGGTCTGGCAGGCTAACTCTGGGGTGTCGAGCTGGCGGTGCTGTTGCAGCTGTACAGTTTGTTCTGCACAGAGCAGCAGGACCATGACAGGAGCTGTGATGGAGGGAAGGTGGATTCAGAGAGGAGCCAGACCAGTGACAGCAGGGGTAGGGAGTCTAACAAGCAGGATGCAGTAATCTCAATCCTTAGTGAATCTGTGCTGTAGAAAGCAGCAGATCTTCATTCACAAAGGCAAAAGAAGTTGTTCAAGGACTATTAGAATATTAATTGGATCAGACCTCTGACTTGTGTTGTTAGACCCTGGGAACAAGTCCCTGCTTTGTCAGCAAGGGATGTGTACCCGAACTCCCATAAGGGTCTCCTCTTCTGGCAATAACTTGTTTTAGGCTGAGAGTTTGACTTATGTATTGCTTTGGTGTTGGAAGGTGCTTTCTACCATTTAAAGCAGAACAGAAAATTTCTAGTAACTTACAAACATTGGTTTTGCACAAATTAATAGAAAGGAAATTATTAGCAATCCTTCCTTAATTAAAATAATCAGACTACAGAAGCATTCTTTCTTTAACATGTTCTTATGTGGTAAATCTCATATCTTTTTTCTATATGTTTTTGAATAATGTCTTTTGTAAATCTGAGAAGATTTGGGATTGGTTGGGTTGCAAAAGGTGCTTTGCAAGGTGTAACTTGGGCTCAGCTCTTCTTATTTCAAGTCAAATATTTTTCTGAAATAGAATAAGATTTTGTTTGTGGATTTTTGTGGAAATGGCAATGAATGTCGAGTCTATAAGAAAGAAACCATGCAGCTTGGGTGACCTTACCTTCAGCAAATGCTGTTTTGGTAATTTTTACCCTGAAAGCATGTATCAGGTTCATGCTAATCAAATCATGTGTTAACCTCTCATCATGCAGTTCTGCTGCATCATTTTTTGATGGATAACCTAAACAGACAATCTTTCTTGGCAGTCAGAGTAATCTTAGATGTTTCCACCATTTCTGCTGGCTGAACTAATAAAAAAAAATCATGATCTGCCAACTAACTGGCGTAATTAAGATGGAAATTTTGAAAGTACACCTCTCAAAAACCAATTACTAGCAAACTGTACCCTTTCTTACTTACACATGGGCCAGATCTTGTAACTTCCTCTTGTCAATAAATCTCCTTTCCCCTGGAAGCCTCCACTTTCCTGTGGATCCCACAAACTGTGTGTACGGATGTGCCAGTCCCATGTGGCTATCTGTCTTTGCTTCTGGCCAGCCTAATTCAGGCAGGTCTCCTGCTGAAGGGTCCGTGAACTGTCAGCAGGTCCATATGCATACCCGCATAACGGCATCAGGGATCTGAATCACATGCTTATCCTTCACTCCTGACCATGGTGCTTGCAGTATCAGGAGGGGAGGAGCTGTAGAATTTCCTTTTTGGAAGTCAGTAGGAGAACCGACTGAATAAGGACTGTGGCAACTTGGTTGTACATAAGCATCAGTTGTCAACTAAGTGTAACAGCTGACAGTGCTATGGTGGTTTCTCATGCAGTATAGCATGTTTTTATGTATTGGTATACATTTTGGTACGAACTTAATCTCCTTTTTGTAAATTGCTTCTTTTCAAAAGGGAAAACATTCAATAACCTCAAGAATAAGAATACGGAAACATTTTTTCTTATTTCCTACTGGATTTTTTTGGAAGGGCAAACTTTCCAAGACAGGGAGTGATTTCCACCCCATACGCTGCCTAGGAGCCAGTCTCCCTACCTAAGAAATTAGTTCTGCATTACATGCCTTACCTCAGAGGGTTCTCCTTTCTTTAGGGATAGCGGCATTAAAAATGAATCTTGGAGTAAACACCTAAGCCCTGGCAGGGAGTGGATGTTCAGGTACGTTGTTGTCCTCAGTGATTCCAGTGCAGCAGTTTCAGGCAGTTCCCAGCTCAGCACGCCGTAGAGTGGAGTTGTTTGTCTGAGGCACTGAACCTGGGTTTGAAAGAGGTTGGGCTCGCAAACCAAAGCTCCAGACCATGCATTTTTGAAAATCAGTTTATTCCCAGCATAGCTCTTTCTTCAGGATGAATAATGACACAAAACAATTCTGAAGTTTGGTTTGGAGACTAATGTTGGAAATAACCAAATCATTTTGGGGGTCAAACAGCAGCATGGTGGTATGTGGCACAGCGTAATGCTCCCGTGCAGAGCAGAGCTGGGGCTGGCACGTGGGCTTCCTTCCACACACCCTCAGTACTGCCAGCCAGCACAGCCCAGCTCCTCTCTGGGGAATGAACACTTCGAACTGCCTAATTTACATCCATTTCCCAGGCTGTGGGGAGGCGGCTGTGATTAGTGATAAGATGGTGTCCTTTCCTGACAAAGCCCAAGTCCTCAGGAAAAATATTTATTAATTACTTAGGAAAAATATTTATTGATCACTTAGGAAAAATATTTATTAATCACTTAGGCAATTTTGTAAAAGCAATTGATGAAAACCAATGTTTTATTTAAGGATTTCTGCAAACATTATAAAACCTATTGCTGGGCCAATGTTATTTAGCTAATTCTGTTACCACTGGTGTTGAACATCTTTTTTGTTTGGTTTTTTTTTCTAACATTACTCCATCTTACCTTACTCGTTTTACTTATTAACCGAATTTGTTAGTGGAGCAGAGATTCGAGCCAGCTGGATTTCACTCAGACTGGATTACCTCACAGGGATGTGCAATCCGTCAGACGGGCTAAAGTAAACACTTTGTTGGGCCACAGTCTTCCTACAGACCGGCCCAGTTAGAATCCTGTATGAGATCACTGAAATCTCTAAGTAGATTACATGCTTACCATTGTAATGCGGGGACATGTGTCGGGAACAAAAGGTTTGCATCCAGCAGTCGGCCGCTGTCTCCCCAGCCAGGCGCGCTGCCGGGGGCGGGCGGGCATCCCTGCTCCTGCCCAGGCGCCGGGATGTGGCACTGGACCACGCATCCTTTCATCGTTTAGAGCTTTCCCTGTCTAAAGATGAGGCACAGTTTAAATGTAAATGGGATATTCCTGATTCCTTTTTATGGACACATGTTTTATTATTTTGAAAAGCCTTAAGGGATGAATCTATTTCCTATTCTTCCGTCGACACACGCCGAATCTCAAAGGTGTGCGTGACGAAACACTTGTGAATCCAACCTCACTGGCAAATGGAAAGCTGTCAGCACTGTATTCACAAAGAGTATTGCCATCGTGGGTGCTAGTCCTGCCAAACCTGGGCGTTCGGGTATCTCTGCTTGCCCCTGAGAGCCCTCCGAGGTCAGCGGAGCCCCTCGCAAGGCACCACCCTGCTCATCTGGCTGCTGGCGTGGGGTCCCCACTCCCATGGGGACAGCCCCATCCCGGCCCTGCTGCTGCACCGACCACTGTGAGCGAATTCATGGGAATTGTTAGCCTAATTTGCTAAATTGCCCATAAATAACTCCTACCAGCTGCACATTGCTCAACACCACACCTCCGTATCTATGGATCTGCTGCCTGCTGTGGAGTGGAGATGGTCCGAAAGCCTCCGCACCTTGCGGGGCTCTCGCGGCCGTGGCAGGGATTTGCCCCTTTGTTTCTGGCTGAGAAATGGATGTGCTGCAGCCCAACTGGGAGCGCTCAGTGGCAGCTCTGATTCTCATTTTCCTGCCTCCAGGGCTGCCAAGGCAGCAGCTTCTTTGTGTGGTAGAAACACGAATTATGCGTTGACGTTTCAGGGGTCCTGAATATTCACAATAGGATACGGAGATTAAAGAAGAAAAGACACTTGTTAAATGCATATTAAAATCACTGTAAGAATCTATCTCTTCCCCCCCCCCCGCATTTGCAGAGAGCTACAGTTTGGGGTAATCTAGAGCAACGGGGAGAGAGGTAGAAGATCTGCTTATAGGTCACTGGAGCAACTTCATGGAATAACATTGCTTCGAAATGTGTAATTGCAACAAAATAAAGGGAACAGAGTACTCAGGAACTGTTTAAAAATGGAAAAAATGTAATGTTTTCATTGTCCTTTGGAACAGCTTTTAAAGAAGTATATTATATTGAAACCAAACAGCCTGGAAAATGCTTTGGAATTTTACTAGGAAGAAATCTGAATTTTTGGGCTTTTATCCAGCTTAAAATAAAGTTAAACTTCAAAATGTGAAACACTTTTCCGAACTAGAATTTCCGTTCTTCATATGGCCATCGTTGTATTGTCCCTGTCCTACTTACGTTGCAAGAACAGGATGTGAAGGCAGTTGCAAGCTGAATTTTTGTTAGCAGTCAGATTCAAGGAAAGTTTATCCTTCCATACATTCAAGTTTTCTAATCCTCTTCTTTTATTATTTTTTCCAGCTGCTGAGAGATTTTCTACTGATTTCCTATCGGGAGGGAAATTCCACTTAGACATGGAAAGGAGGAAAGTCAGAATGGGAAGCCAATGCCAGATTAAAGAAAAAATGTCTCGTCAGTATTACAAATGTGTCAGGGAAGTAGCACAATTCTTTACAAGCAGCAGCTCTAGTGGAGGCACTGTGTCAGGCTCTATTCTGCCAAAATTATGAGAGTTTCCATGTGGGATTATAAAGGACAACACAAGTTTGACTAATATTCCTTCTGCATGAAGTCCTTTGGGTTTGTCCATTGTATGGTCCCAGCCTTGTGATGAAATCTCGATTACATTTTGATAGGCAGAGAAATGTCATAGAGCCCCACCCTACTTTTCTCCCCTTCTGAAATATTCCTTGTGAAGGATCTCTGCTCAAATCCTTTGTAACTGAAGTCATTGGAAACAAAGATTTCTCTGGCTCTCTTATCAGATTGCACTACATGATAAGATATGATTCAAAGCACACCTATTTTTGCATCTGTTGTACTCATCTCACCTGTCAGCCTGTTGCTGTGTACATTGGCCATTGCAATCAACATGAAATGCAAAGTGAAGATGTGCCCTAATTCCTTACGCTAATCAAGGCAAACTCCTTGGAGAGGCCCCACCTCCCTGTGTCTTTCATTTAGTGCTCAAACATTTTCTCATCTTTTTCTCCCTGGGTTCCCAACTCTGCTTTCGGGCAGCCGTGCACCACCCCACTGCTGCTACAGAGCTGCTGCGGTGGCAGTGCTGTAACTCACACAAGAGCCCTCCCTTTTCCCACTCCCCATCCGCACACACCAGCCCCTCGCACAGGGGAAGATGGCTGGGTGTAGAGATGCTCTGGGGGCCTCTGTTGAACCTTCCTGGGTTCTTTTGGCAGCTGTTGTAGCTTGTAGTAGCCCCCAAGAGCAGTCAAATATTCAGAGATACTCAGATTCGTAGAGATGGATTATCCAAGATGAAGGGGGCTGCCTCGGGAAGGGGAAGGGTACCACTGCACTGCACATCAGGGTTCAAGGGGATGGTGTACTGGGTCTGATTGTCTAAGAGTGAAGTTACGTCCTAAATATGCTTGCAGGCCTTTTGTTTGCTAGAGGTGGGTTTCTTCAAATGAATATTTGTCCCACATCTTTTAAAATTTCTCTCTATCTAATTTGATAGGGCACAGCACTTTTAATCTGCTCTGAAACTGCAAGTCTGGATTCCTCATCAGAATGTTGTCTTGTTTGTGCTCTTTTTGCTAGTCTTGCTTCTCCTGTGTGTTTTCCCCAATACCAGTTCAAAATGTATTCTAAATGGATTGGAAACTCTCCCCTCTATGGACACCTCAAACATTCAACAAATCGTGCACATATTCAACAACATATCATCCAATTGCCAAAAGCTGACTATTCTTCTGCATGATCAAATCACAAAATCCCCTGTGCCTGTCTTCTATCTAGGGCATGGATTTAAAAGGCAGCTGTATTCTGACTTCTATTCATTTGTTTGGAGCATTGCACAAACCATGCTAACAATTACATAAATCAGCCTTTGTTTAATATTAACTGATAGTCTTTATTGATCACTGGCCAAACTTCTTTTGTATAATCTGCATTTAATTCTGTATTTAATATCTCTTCTGGGTGCTATTATAAAAACCTGACCAATAAAATCCTTTAAAAGAGTAATTTTACAGTGTTCTTCCTCAAAATTTAGCTTATTGCATTCATTGCCAAAACCACACTGAAACATTCTTTAAATGAGTACAAACTAGATGGAACATCCGAGTTCTGTTTGATCCTTGACTGACTCTGTATACTCTGGGAGCAGTGTTGACACCAGCTGACCCTCCCCATCACTGGGACAGCCTCAGTGCGCACTGGTGAGTGTGTTTGGTTTCTGTGCCCTTGCCAAGCCGGTCGCATGCCTGTGACCATGGCCCACCATCACGTACTTTCTCCTGCCCCATCTTGTGAGACAGGATACAGAAACAGGATGAATTCATGGCTCATCATTTTTACTATGGTTATTTATTGCCGCCTTGCTGTGTGGGCAAAACAAATGCGGTGAGATTTAGATTACAAACCCCAGCTAAGCCATCCAGAGCTGCCTGTGGATCCCTGAGTCAGCAGCGTCCTGCTCCCTGCCTGGATGTAGGGGGAGCGAGCAGCCCTGCAGCCTGCCGATGTGTTGCCCCACAGCCCTGCAGATGGACCCATAGGCTCCAGATGTGCTTCCTCTCCTTAGAGTGGTCCTGCTAGAGTGGCATCTGCACCTGCTGAGCTGGCAGCAGGGGTGGCACAGGAGATGGCTGTTAGGTCACCGTTCGTCTGGTCTGATGCACTGTCAGCTAAGCGATCTCATCTTTACCAATTGTTGTCGAAAAAGGACTTTCACAGTCTGCAGGGGGGATGGATCCCATCTGTCTGCAAGCAGTGACACGCCTCATCTTTGCTTATATGGTGGATGCTTTTTCATGCCAGATGTTATGTTAGCTAGGCTGGCCAGCCATAAAAATGTCAGTGGTTTCAGAGGGACTGTGTTAGCTCTTTGCTCAGCTGGGTCCGTTTGCCCACCATAGACATGATTTAATCAGTGTTGAAGACACTAAAGAAGAGCCAAGGAAATATTACCTGCTTTATTGCTGTATAGATACAATCCAATATGCATTGGGTCTGCTGAGCTGCCTTAGTGAGATAGCATTTGTATGTGAGATTTGATCCTGGGGCATTCATGAGGTATCAGCTTTACACTGGTTGCCAATAGCCAACTACTCATAAAGATGTTAAGCTCCAGTGTATTCCAAGCCTGGAAATGAATTAACTCCCTCCAATATCTTTGGCTTCCTCATTCCTTCCATCACTCATCTCTGGCAGAAGTGTTAGCGTCAAGACTCTCAAAATTTTTAATGTCTCTGGCCACAGATGTCCTCAGCACATTAAAGCTGTTTTGAGATAGTTGGGGTGAATATATTTAGAACAGAGTAGCTTAGCACAGCATAGCATAGTATAGCATAGCATAGCATAGCATAGAATAGAATAGAATAGAACAGAACAGAATAGAACGGAATAGAATAGAACGGAATAACTTCGGTTGGAAAGGACCTTTAAGATCATTGAGTCCAACCATTAAACTAACTCTGCCAAGTCCACCACTAAACCAAGTCCCAAAGCGTTTAGTTCGGTCCTTGCCCTATACACTTCTGAGAGTATTCATTTCCAGTGCACTCTTTGTTCTGCGTTCATGTTTTCAAGGAATCAGCTGTTTCTGAATAGCCTGGATCTTCTTATCTTTTAAAGGAATCCCATATATTCCTCATCTAGGCAAGGGTATATTTTTTTGGCATTCAGATAGCATGGACTTAGGTAAGTCCTGACTATGCCTGATCTATATCGATGTTACTTGGAGTAAACTTACCTCTTGGCCAAGTTTAGCGCTTAGAATGTCATAGTTTTCTACAGGTCTGGGGTCTGGGGATAAGATATAGGCATAGAAACTGTAATTGGGAAAACAATGGTAATCTCAAAGAGAACTGGTTTTGGCAGAAATTTCAGGTGCCCGGCAGAGTGCTGCCATGCAGTAGTGAGCCAAAGACTGGAGAAGCAATTCAGACAGCAAGAATGAAAACTTGCTAGCTGCTTGGGGCTGCAAAGAAGCTGAAGCTTTTCTTAGGAGGTGTTTCTCTAAGAGGCGTTTCTGTGTGCCACCCTTCTCAGGCCAGTGAGGGGGTTCCTCTGACCCATCAGAGAACTGACTGAGGTCGGTAACCCATCCCACAACTATTCACTCTGCTTCTGCCAAATGAGGCGTTCTGGTAGAGGATAATGAATTGCATCCTTAAAGGTTGTGGTTTGCTTGGCTTGGTCATGGGGACACAGCAAGGAAAGAACCAGAAACTAAGTTCTGTTGTTTGCTTCCTTCTCCTCCTCTGGTGCTGGAGGAGCGCTGCTGCAAGCAGAGGAGCTTTCTCACTGTGGATACTGCAGGAGGTAACCTGGCCAAAAGGAAATCACAAAAGGTAGTGGAGAGATTAAGCACACGTGCTTATGTCGCGGTGTCTTACTGTATAAATCTGCATTCTCTACATATATTAACCAGGCATAGTTCAGGTTGTGAGACATTTGTTAATTTACATTAAACAAGTACTTGCGTGTAAGGGGCAACATGGTTGCCTCTGTAGTACAAGCCTGAGCAGGACTGCTCTGGCTCCTAAGTCAGGAGAATTGTCTTGCGGATGTTACAGCCTGTTTCTACACATCTCCCTGCCCAGGTCTGTGCTAGAGGTGACCCCCTAATCTTCTGCTCCCATAAAAGGCCCTGTTTGAGTTTAATGCACAGTTGGTTGCCTTGGTATTTTCTTTTTTCTGTTATTATTTCTGTTATTACTCTGTTATTATTATGCTGTTTTTATGTTAATATTCTGTTATTATCATTCTGTTTCTGTTTATTCAACCTTAATCTTGAAATTGCTCTCACCTGCACTTGGAAATCTAACCGTACCTCTCTCTCAAGGTATATGCAACACAATTCTCCAGATACTCAATTTCACCCTTCATGCTCCAAAATGTAAATAAGATGTACGGAAATATATTCAAATTCCTGTCATTTGGAGTTATGATTAAATTATAACCAAACCAACAGAGAATAGATATTAACTCTTCCCTACCTCCCCAACGGGTCCAAATCAAAGGATCTGTCGCTACTGCATATTAATTTATTTCGCTTCAGTTGCACTTTCCATCTTTGAGGGAAAATTCAAAAAACATCTTTAGCTTTTATTTATCTGGGACATAGTCTGGGATACAGATCCATCCTGTGTATCAGGCTTTTGTGGCTTGCTGGAGCATGAGTGTTTTGGAGCCAGAAAACTGTGGCCCACCTTATACTGCAAGTCCGTGTCCCTTATCAATCGTTAAAACCAAGAAACTGTTCCTAAGGAAATAAATTATTTATTCCTCGTATTTATTAGTTCCGTGCTAAAGAAACAGGCAACTGCACCAGCTCTTGTTTGTGCAGGTGGTGCAGCCTCACCCTGCTTGTCTTCGAACGGCTGGGACCAACTCCATAAACAGCTCAGAAACTCTTGGACACCTGGCAGCCGCCTTGTGCGAGCGCCTGTGCCAAAGGCACCCGCCAGCCGTCCCTGCGGGGCTGCGCTGCCTCCCAGCCCCGGCTGCCCCGTCCAGCATCCCCTTTCCAGCCACCGCTCCCCGCGGGGAGAGGAATGCCGCTGTCAGCGGGGAAAAATTGCCTGTCTGGCACCATTTTGACCGGCGGTTCCCGTAAGCCGGGCGAACTCTGTTCTGACCTGCAAATCTGCTCGGCTCCAGCTTGCCTGATTTGAAACCAGATCGTCACTGGTGGGTCAGGCTGACCTACTTCTTTTCTGCCCATGGCTCAGCCCCAGAGGAACGGCCGCTCTCCTCCCCTGCTGCACGTCCTGGTGCCCCCGCGGCCGCCCCCGGTGCCCTTCCACCTGCACGGTAACGCACTTTACCCCATGACACAACACATTTTGGCTCATAATAAAGTTATTGGCTCATTGCCTTTGTGAAAAGATTGCTGCCAGGCGATGGGGGAGCATCTTGTGCTCCGTCAGGTGCCTGGCTGCTTTACACGCAGAAAGGTGCAGGGCAAGAAGAGTTAAGAGAGCATCTCCGCCTGCAAGGGCAGAGATTTTCACATTTAGCACACAGTTCTCATTTCCCCCAGCTAACACTGCAAGCAGCCAAAAGAATTTCTTCTTATGCCAACTTGAGCACATCAAAATGCCATTTAATGCAGAGTCCAAGTTTGGCCGGAGCTGTTTTGATTTAGTAACGTCTCTTACAAATACATGCCAAAGTATCTAGTTTTCCAGTAATAACTTCAGCACTGGCACTATGACTTTATAGAGCAAATATCAGGTTTTAAAATCTATAATGAATGTGTTTGCAATTAGCTGCAAATATTAGGTCACTTTCGTAATTTTTGTCTTTCAAATTTAAGAGCAGGAGTTACCTAAAATGATACAACTATGTGTTGGACAGGCATTAATTTGCTCTGTAAAGCAAAACTGGGCTTTGTTAATGAGGGAGAAAAAAAATTGCCTAAAATAAGACATACAGAAATTTACCTGCCTTTGTAGAAGACTATTCTCTCTAGCACCCTGTTTAATGCACAACACAGCCAAGCACTAATATATTTCTGTATCCTAGCACATCTAACTTGAAGTGGTTGTCAAACACATTATTAAAGATTCATAGTAGGTTTTCAAGTGTGCAATATTCAAGAAGTACTCAGATATGGATTTTGGTTAGGGAACTTCCATCTGAAAAATTGATTCAGATTCTCAGTTCCTCCAAGGTTTCTGAGCATTTAACTTCTTTGGTTTCAGAGATATTGCCAGCCACCTCAACAAGGAAGGGTTCCTACTTCTTTATTTTCATCTCTTCTTATTTCAGTGATTATAAAGTGAGGAAAAGCTTTAAGGAAAAATATCTTTGTGAGAAGTAAGTAACTTCTGGCAGAAATAAAATGTGATTTCTTAACAGGCACTATGGAGCAGTGGACTTATTCATCAGCCAGTTCATATCTAGCCATGTACTATGGCTGCGTCCTTGACTGTGGTTTTGAATAATGTCTGCCTCTGAATCTTTTTTTATCCTTTTTCTTTCCTTGCTTTCCTCCTCCACCCCTGCAGTCCCTTTCCAAATCGTGCACAGATTCTCAGTCCAGGATACAAAGCCAAATCCATGTTCCATAAACAACACAATTCTTCAAGCTTTTCCCTTTATTTGGGGCTAAAAGTTAGAGCACTGTCAGTGTCCAACACACAAAATATAAAGTCCCCTGAAATAACTGTACATTTTTTCAGGAACCCAGCTTAGTTATTACCAATGTCTGTGAATATCATTTTCCCTTATATGATCTTGTCTGCTATTGTAATGTGAACACTGCAAAGATTTGGGAAGGTGTTTCTTGACTATACTGTTTATTTCATTGTTAAAAATGAAGAATTTGCTGAGTAATCTCTTTACAACTTTGTCTGTTTTCATAGAGGAGGCTGTTTGGACCGCAGCCAGTCTTTTAATGCAGGAAACTGGTCAGCTTGTATGGAATATTTGCTAGACCCTGCAAGATTCAAGCTCCGCTAAAATGTTCCTGGTACATTAATTGCAATACTGGAGAAGACCTCACACTTTTCTTTTTTATTTAGTCATGGAAAAGAATGCAGTTTAGTTGTCAGCACAGTTTACACTAAAAGCATCACATGCCTTAGGCTCTGCCTTACTCTGCTATATCTGGTTGTCTCGGTGCATTTGTTCTACTTATAGCAACCACAGATGTTTCCAAGAAACAGTTATTTTGAGAGGAACAAATTTTGGAAGTGTACATTCTATCAATAATAAAACATTTCACTTACTGAATTAGCAATTAAACATATCTGGCAGCTTTCTTACACTGGCTTTGACAACGTGGAGAGCAAGGCAGCACAGCACCATCAGCCTTGCCTCCAACAGGACCTCCCTGTCTTGCTCTGAATGCCAGCCTACACTTTGTCTATTAAGACGTCTATTAATAATTTTAACAATGATGTGAGCAATGGGGTCTGTGCAATGCAAAGCAGGTGGAATCGTTTGTTACAAATTACATATTGTCATTTGTATTTTTCCATCAGTTATGGTGCTGTGCTACTCCACAGCTACTCTGCTGGAGCTGGAGTCAGCTCGTATGAGGCTCACCCCAAACTCAATTCCCTTACCAGGAGCAGACTGGCTCCCTTCTTGCAGTGACTCACGGGCAGAGCAAAATCAGACTTATTGAGCAGAGCCTGAGATTTCTGCATTGTTGAAGGAGCATCCCAATTTTTTGGGACTGTCTCCAACCCAAGTAAATATACTTCAGCTGTGTATTTGGCCCAGGGAAGCTGCTGTTTTTAAAGAAGCTCTGTTTATGCATGTATGCAATAGGTCACTACCAAAGCCTCATCTCTGTGATATCCACTTAGATATCCACCTAGTACAGACTTTTATGAATTGAAAGCCGGGCTAACTCAGCAGTGCAATGAAGTGGAATGGTAAGGTGTAATCTGTTTTCACCACACCATTCTTCATATCCCTGTACATCTCAGTTGTGGCTTTATGGATTGGAATATCAATGTCTCAATCCAGCATCTTATTCCACATAAGATTTACTAGGTGTTACCACCTGGTGTAAGCTCTCTGGCCCACCTTTGGTTCAGAAAAAATTCTGTTCTGTTTTAGCTGAGATTCAAATACTTATTTTTTCACCTGATAGGAACACCAGGAAGACATTTTTTACTCTGAGGCACTGCAACAGGTTGCCCAGAGAAGTTGTGAAGGCCCCACCCCTCGAAGTGTTCAAGGCCAGGCTGAATGGGGTCTTGAGCAACCTGGTCTAGTGGAAGGTGTCCCTGCCCGTGGCAGAAGTGTTGGAACTAGATGATCTTTGAGGTCCCTTCCAACCAAACTATTCTATGGTTCTACGAACACAGAATTTTCTTACTGATGGATACCTTTTAAGTAAGAGTCTTTGAAAAATTCACCAGGTGTGCAACCACCTTTGACATACAAGGAAGGAAGAGGTGAAATCTTTTATCAGAGAAAACTGGAGAAAAACACACGCACTTTTGGGTGTATAACTCCCCCCATTATGTCCTGAAGAGGTAGCTGAGAAAGATTTTGCATATCCCAAACCTTATGAATTGTTTGGTTTCTTTTCTTCAATGTTAGTTGCTACATTTATGAATACTGCTTCTCTTATAGTCACAGAATCACAGAATGGTCAGGGTTGGAAGGGACCTCTGGAGATCATCTAGTCTAACCCCCCTGCCAGAGCAGGGTCACCTACAGCAGGTTGCACAAGACGGCATCCAGGTGGGTTTTGAATGTCTCCAGAGTGGGAGACTCCACCACCTCTCTGGGCAGCCTGTGCCAGTGCTCTACCACCCTCAAAGTAAAGAAGTTCCTCCTCATGTTAAGATGGAACTTCCTATTTTCAAGTTTGTGCCTGTTACCTCTTGTCCTAGTCTTAGACCGTGATGACAATGACATCCCTAGGGCTATAAAACTTAGGGTGTGGGATGGAGTCTTTCAAATCTAATGGAAATATGTGGAAGCCACTCACACCAGCTGCCTTGAATTAGGTTCACAAGAAGGACAGAAGATAGCATTTTTATCTCAGTTATGTAGCTCTTAGTTAAAACATAGATTTCAACTAAATGATAACTTTATCCACCTGTCTAGATTAGGAAATCACTACTAGCACGTAAATAAAGGCAGATTTGGAGGCCTGTTTGGGCAAGGAATAAAAAATACATTAATATCAGCCATAACAGAGAAGATTTTTTATATTAGGAATAATGCTGGGAAATATCTCCTGTTTTGTTCTTAACCTCCTCATTTAGATCCCAAACAAGGATAATACTACATTTAATATTGCATTTTTAGATCTAATTGCTGCTAATTACTGCTAATTGCTAATTCAGCAGGATAGACTTGAATTCTCCTTTGTGCCAGAGAAAAACAATTCAGACAGTAAACCTTTCTAAAGTTAATATAATTGCAAATTACACATTTCAGGCTAGATGGCATGTATTCTAGTCCTTTGCATCAAATCCTAACACAAGTGAATTTTTTTTGAGAAAGACATCAAAACCCACTACACTTGATGCAGATTCTTAAACTGTTACAGTTAATTCTGATAATTCCTCAAAGCACTGTGGTGTAGAACGTATAGCAAGTGTATAGGTTGGTGTAATTAACTTCTGAATCTAGGAAACTCCAAACTGGTACAAAATTTGAACTATGTATGTGTTTGGAGGAAAAGAAAAAGAAAATGACTTGTGCAGGAGGATATTGCATTGGGAGCAGTTAGTAGTCAGAACGGGGCACATCTGCTGGTGGCAATTATTATGCACGAGTTTATTTTGCATGAGCAGCTAGTTTCAGAGTACAGACGATGGATGTGAGTATATGGATGTGTATGTTACTATACAGGCATTCATAACTTGCAACCATGGGCCTGATATTTCAGGCAACAGAGAAGGCAATAAAAAATAAGGGCTCATTTCACTGCAAGCTTGTTCTGCACCTGCTACACATGTGCATGCTTGTGTCCGTGTACCTACAGCAAGCCAATCTGATCCATTTGGGCAAAGCCCTCACTTTACGTGGTAGCACAGTTCTTCCGTTATGGCAAGTCGTTCAGCATGTGACACTCACAGGCAGAGCAACTCTCAGCGGACAGCAGTAGTAGTATTATTAGACTGGAAACCTGCCTTCAAAAATATAAATATACAGTTATTTCCTGGTAAAACTACCATCAGATGGTATCTGTAATGAAAACCTCTCTTCCCACATCCATCTCCTTCTGGCAAAGCTGTATGGATTTTTCCACTGTTCCCTGACATTTCAAGCAGTGTCTGGTCCTCTGATGTTTACGGCTGCACAGTAGTACTTTTCACAGTTGAACTTAGCTTAATATATAAACACATCATTTCCCAAATGGAAGTGCAGGTCGTGCAGACACAGACAAAATTTCCTTTTGGTGACCCCAACACAACTTCATCATTGTGTCTTTACTGGTAAGAAAGTAATATTTTTACCTTGAGATACTGATGTGGGTAACAGTTCTGGAGGCAGAACCAGGGAAGAGACAAAACACGTCGTTTTCTGAGGCCAAGGCCAGGTGGCTCCCAATGCTGTTAAATCCCGGTCCTCCCATTCCTGTAGACAGGATCGGCGTGGTTATTATCATGCCTTCTCACCTCCCACTCCCCAGCCCACATGATTGAAGTTCAACCTTTTTTTTTTCTCCTATGACTTTTATTCTGCTATGGGGTTGATGGCCAGTGGTGGGGATGACCCAGCGAGATCAGAGACACAGACCTGTGTGAGGGGTGGGACCAGCAGGACTTGGCAAGAGCCAGGGGTGGCTCACTCCCCAGCCCCCAAACTGAGCAATAGCCATGGCTTTCCAGGGTGGCTCATGACTGGAAACATCTTGTTTCTTCAGCAAATGGTGTCTGCAAATGCATTTACAAAAGAAAAATGTGACCTGGCAAATCGGTTTTAAAAGGTGCTAGCTCCAGGGCAGCCATGCAGTTAGTGTTGGCACTGGGGCAGTGAGCTCAGAGGGCTTGTCTGCCTTAGCTTAGGCACTCCCGAGATGCCAATAAACATTCCCTTTCCTTCTGTGCGGGAAATAACACACCATTACGCTCAAAATCTTCTTTGTGGGCAAAGAGGAAGCATGACATATATATAAATAAAGACAAGAATTTATTGTTACTGTAATGTAAATCTTTACAGTCTAATTCAAGAATTATTATGAGTCTAGATGTTATTATTGCAGGAAAAGGGAGACTAACAATGCAGTTAGAGCACTCCTGTAGAGAAAAAGTCTCAATAATAGCAATAATAAAATTGTAATACATATATTTATTCATTTCTAACCCTTTCCTTGGAGTTACGCTCACCCTTCCACTACTCCTCTGGACCTTCAGGAGCTTTGGACTGCTGGAGAGGACAACAGTGTTGATTATCAGCCCCTGGAGTCCCTCACTGGGAGAAATGTAATGTTCGTGGTGCTGGATTCTTCTTCCTCCCGTGAGATGCCCTTGGGATCATGTTTTTCTGTTTGCCAACACAGTTTTACACCTTTTTCTTTCTTTGTTGGTCTACAGCTCCATGGTACAAATGTATTTACTATATATGGCACCATTTATGTATTTTAGATATTATTTCTTTGTTCTCTTTGACATCCTTAAAATCAGTTTTGTCCAGCTACAGGTCCATATTTCTAAAACTGACCCCTGATGAGTTGTCTCCAGTGCCAGGCCTGTGCTCCATCTCTTATCACTCCGTCCCTGTATGCCTCTACGATGCTTCCTGTGTTTCTGCTTCTCAAATCCTCTGCTGTCGTACCAGGCATCTATTTCTCTGCCCTAAATCATTGCATCAGAGTCTTAAATAGCTCTTTCGACAAAGCATCACTGCTCGCTACTGCCAGCTATGTAAAACGATGGTTGTACCATGCAAGGATAAACAAAAGTGGAATAAATTAGCAATACACCTGGTCAATTAGAGGAATCAATGTCACGGCTAGACGAAGTGAAAGAGAGCTGTGGGCAGGTCAAGAGACGTTCAGACAGAGGACGCCTGACAAGCATCAGTCCTGAGGCCTTGCAAATTCACTGCGGAGCTCACGGCCTCTGGCTAGAAGGCAATACTAACTTGCAGGGCTACAGGGTTACACAGCAAAATGTTGCTGTCTCCGGAGGTACTTGTGTTTCCATAATCACTCTGTAATAGCAATACATTTCACCCAGCACCTGAAACATTTCACAGAGTGCCATCTTCCAGCGGTGACCCGTGTGCAGGCACCGGCAAAGCTCACTTTTTCTTTTTAAGCTGCTGGGTTGTACTAAATCCCGTGCAGTGAATATCAGTGCTGCATCTAAGAGGTTAAGCACAGCTCCTGTGGCCAGAACGACTGTGGGCTAAGACGACCACGAGCCGTCATGGTGCCCTCGCGCTCAGAGGGGTTGCAATACCCCCTGAAGAACCAGGTGTCTGATGTTTACTCTGTTAGATGTTCTTTGCATTTCTCAGTCACGCCTTCTGCACATGTTTTAGGCCATTGCTTTTGGATAAGTATTTTTTTTTTGTGGCTAAATATAAATATTTTAAGGTCCTTTCGTGTTGTTTCATCCCTAGCAAGGACAAATAAAAAAGTTTCTCATTCCCGTGGTTTATCACATGAAAGAAAATCCTATGACTTATTCAGAAAGTATTAAGACTTTGCAGAAAAGGGTTTTACAGGATTGTCTGATCAGTTTGCCTGGTCCAGCATGTTTCGGACACTTTGTGGGAATGGGGTTTGAAAACTGTGTTTGCTGGCCTGCCCACGAGACAGCAGCCCCATCCCTGGTGCCAGCCCAGCTCCCAGCGATTCACCAGCTCTGGGCCTGGACGATAGCGTGGTTCACTTGCAGATGCCCCATAAGTCCCCCCAGCCCAGGTTCAGCCTCCCAACCCAAACGGTGGCACTGCCTGGCACTGGGAGCTGCTGAGTGCGGCGGCCGGGCAAGGGGAGAACAGAGTCCGTGCCCCGGGGTGCCCATCGCCAGCTTCACGGGGGGACGGCTAAAATACCTGCTCTGTGTCTCTGACCAATTCTCCTCACCTCTTCTGTTCCTGTTTTAGTTTGGGGGGATAGGACAGTGCTGGAAAAAGCACTTTGGAAGGGCATTGCCTGCCCTGGCACCACAGAAATACCAAAGAAAGTGGAACTGCATTGCTTTCCAAAATAATCCCCACCTCTACTCCTCAGTCCAACTCTTATATGCATCTTTGTCAAACGCAGTATCTGAGTTTTCAGCCAGTTGTTTCCATGTATTAATCATCTTTCAAAAATGTTAAAACAAATTCAAACTCCAGCTGTACTTACAATTAGCTTAAATTGTTCTTTCATACCAAACATATTTAACAGAGGCTGCATTATTTTACACTGCATTGGAATTTCAAATTGGCTTGATTTGCTCTCATATTATTCCATTGCTTTGGATATATTTTATACATAAACATTTCAGACATGCCACACATTGCTCACTGTTGCTGAAAAGACCCTTGTAATTAATAACTAAAAGAAAGGAAAAAACCCTTATAAAATATTTAAAGGCCGCAGTTTTCTAATTAAGAAACACTATGTGAAAAGACCTCTTAAAACCCACTTTGTAACAGAATTGTATGTATTTAAACATAAGTCTATTGAAAAATAATAAATCTGATACTGTCTCTTTATTCCATCTCAGAAGGCTTTGAAAGGTTTCTCACATGCTATAGTTGCCATATAACCACATGCTTCCAAAAAATGAATTCAAGAGAGAAAATATAATTTATTACCCCAGAGTAATACGCAATGTGGTGATTCATCTCATCTAAAAGCAGCTGCTTTCTTTGTCATCTTTGTAAGTAGCATTAATTTTCCTGGCATGAGCACAATTTACAAATTCATCCCGGTCCTCCCAAGATTCAGATAGCATCATTAGCATATATTTAGCGGTAGCAGACAGCGAGCAGCAGGTACAAATGGGTGGCTGATGAACTAATATGCTTTGGGCACTTTTCCAGCCTGTGTAAGAGAAAAAATACACTACTTCAAAGTCTGCCAGTCGCAAACCAATTAGCAGAAAAGAATAGTAAAACGACCTAAAAATCCAGCACTGAGCTGGGGATATAGGTATACTGACATGTTTAGAATTCTAATTAAGACAAGAAAGTACCACCTGAGTGAAGAGATGTTTCAGCACATTATCATCACATTTAAGCCTTTTTGTCTTTTTTTTTTTTTCCAGGGAGTTGTCAGTAATAGAAACGTAGGCATCTGCTGCTTACCAGCAGTGTGGGTAATAAATATCCAACAAACCATAGCTGGCAGATCCTGCTGTCAACATGAATTGAGTATTTTCATCTTAGCGAAGGGTGCCACTTTCCTAACATATGTTGCTAAATTAATGTGCTCAAGAGCTGAGCAAGTGTGTCCCTATCATTTGTTTCCTTCCAACCTTAAAACAGAGATGTCACCTGCTGCTGAGAGGACGACGAACCTTTTCCACAAGGCAGGCTGAGCACGTTGCTCAGTGACACCCAGATCAGCAAGCACTGACACAGGGGTGAAGTCCAACTCAAAACGTGCTGAAAATGTGATTCAAACCCCTCTATGCTCAGTGGCTACTCAACCCCAACAGCATGTAAAACCAGCCTCCCTTCAGCCTGCAAGTTCCCAGGCCCTCTTTAAGTCCACCTGGGATCCATGAAGCGGGATGGGCTTCCCTGTGTTTGCACAGCTCACACACCCCGACACGTCATCGTTCACATTTTCTCTGTTGATTGGGTTGCTTCCTGAGAAGAAAGAAGTCTTGCCATCGACTCACTTTTATTCAGGTTATTTCTACCTTCAACTCAAAGGCAGTTTAAAGCAAAACAAATAACCAGCATTTCCAGCTAAGTGTGAGTTCAAATGCACCTTGTAGTTTGAATTTCCTAGAGAGAGGCTGTAGGCTTAGCTGGTAGGTCTCGAGTCTCACCCTTGGCAGGTTGATCTTGGGACTCATCCCTCTGGAGCCATGAACTCTCCTCCCAGAGGAAAGCTTGCAGGGTCAGTCATAGCAAATTGAACTCAGTTTAGGGTTTCAGTTTCTGGGCACTGCAGTCAGGTACTGTCGGTTTAAAAAAAGGTGTGTCAGAATTCACTTTGCAGGCACTTAAGTGGTCTTTAATCTAGACCTTGTTTTCCTTTAGATGGCCTCTAGCACAACCAACACAGCTGTAAGAAACTGAGGCAGAGAAATGCCCAGTTCATCTGTGCTGGTGGGTTTCAGATGGACGTTAAGCAATGAGCTGCTTGACCCTACAAGGACCTGAGCTACCTTGAGGGAGGTGCGAAGTGCACCTGAAACAGCCCCAAGAACCTCAAACGGAAAGGGTATGTGGTTAAGGAATTAGGCGCTTCCAGGATTGAGTGGTGGCTGCTGAAGGTATTTTAAGTACATAATTTGGGAATTAGGTCTCTAATTGCCTCCTTGAATGTAGTCCCAAACATTCTTGTTCTGCAGCTCACTGCAACCGCCTGTATATTGACTTCACTGCCACCTGGGACACACCTCTGCTCTGGGCTGCTTGGTGCTCATCAGGACCCTGAGAGAGAGGAAAAAACCCCAACCTTCTTACTGATAGAGATTAAGTTCTGCTCATTATCGGGCTACTTTCAAATTGCAAACCTTTGAGCAGGAATTAAAAATGAGCCAAGACAGAGTTCAAATTCATCATTGAAACAATATCTCAGTGACAGTTATTCACAAGAGACAAAAATGTATCTGACAGGTAAAATCTTGAAAAAAAAGGTTTCATTAATGTTTAATGCAAGTTCTAAGAACCGAGTCTGCCAAACTGGAGTAAAAAGCGAATGTAGAAAAGATATAGGTATGGTAAATTTATACAAAAATAGAGTAACTTCAGACAGAACATGCCTGACGCACCAATAATAAGGAAAAAGTTGAGTCACCTCTACCCACAAGCACATAGCTAACTTTGCCAATTGCTACAGATCACAGACCCTACATGCCAGGTTAATTCTACCAGCCCATTTTTGCCTGCTTTTCTTTGTTAGGCTTGTTTCTCCTCAGGCAGCGGGGATGGTGACTCCTCTGTGGGAATGCAGTTCAGCAGAGGGCTGTTAGCAGAAGTATGGCATGGTACAGTGGCAAGGACAGAACCCATGTCATGCCTCACACACAAGATAGTCTATTCGCAGCAATGCTGAGGACCACGAAGGTTTGAAGAGCACATACTGAGTGACAGCTACATTTTTTTCTCCCCCTGCCTTTTCTGGTTTTGGGGTTCCTGTAGATACACAGCTACAGCTCCTATTGTGAATCTGACCTCGTCTAGAGAAATGTTAGCCTCTAATCCCGGTTTAGAAAAGATGTTACAGTGGGAAAAGGTGTTCAGATTTTGTATAAATCCCAGAATATATAGCAAACTATTTGGGGGCTTTTCTGTGCAGGACTTTTCAGACTGGTTTTCATGTTTCAGCTGGGTATGGGAATTTAGGTTGTTAGGGCTGCATAACTCCCCATGGGAACACTGGGCATTCTTGCTCAGAATTAAAGTAAACTTAGTTTGATTTGCTTTAATTCATTAGATGGATAAGCTACGCTAAATGGAAATAACATGAATTCTGAATGAGTACATGAAAACAAGGCTTTAACGTGGTTTAGCTAATCTACTTGAAATCCAATTTCGACAAATGTTCCTAACTCTCCAAGTAAACAACTGTTTAAGGCTAGAGCCTACAGGTGATGCAGACCCTGTAAGCCGAGCTGAAGGTGCCTGGCTCGCAGATGCCTGCATCGGGTGACTTGGCTCCCTGCACATTTGAAATGTCCCCGGAGAGACAAACAAAAGGACATCTCGAAACAGCCAGTGAAGGAATGAGCATAGGCAGCACAGCCCCCTTGGGAGCCTACGTCCTTCCTACACAGCTTCAGATTAACGTTTTTATAACCTGGGGACCTATAGCCCAGAGTCTTCTTTGGCAGTGTGCCCTCTTGATGAACAGGCTCAGCCCTGACCTACCTGCTCCCTGGCAGGGAGGTTGGACTAGATGATCTCCAGAGGTCTCTTCCAACCCTGACCATTCTGTGATTCTGTGACAGATGCTGGTGGGACCACCACCGCCTCCTGCACACTGCACTGGCGAAGGTGCTTCACCCATGTGGAGGGGAATCCCAGCTCCTTTGGCCTCAGCGGTTCAGACGCACATATCCCAGGAGCAAGCGTCTGTAATCTGTGTGAGCTAGGCCTCCTCCTTCCCTTGTTGTCTTTGGAGTGCAGAAGAATGCCTTGGGAGGTTGCGAGATGACCTTGAAACCCATTGCTTTCAGCATTTACTACCAGAGGTTCCTCCTCCTAGGGCTGCTCCTGTGTTTTACACCAAGCAGTAATGGATTTTAAACAGAAAATGGACACAACTGCCTTCTGTAGGATACTTTGTCCTTTGGATGGGCACTTGTGATCTCACAGTGGTCCAGAGGGAAACCTGCAGCATCCTCCAGCTTCCTTCTCTGGCTGTCAACACACAGCTCCGCAGTCCGCACTCGGACTGTGAGGAAAGAGACAATTGCTTCCTCCTTCTTTCCCATCCTCCCGCCCTAACGAGCTCCAGACAGGATTTCCTCCCCGCTTTGGTACACTGAGCAATGCTCCAAGGTGCAGAGTCTGCCCTTTACCTGGTTACTACTGTGAGCAGCAACATTTCTTTCCTCCCCACCCTCAGGCATGGGGGTGATGTATATTGCTCAACCCTGCTGGCCAAAACACATTCCTTAACTACGGTTCAAAGTGTGAGCAACCAGTTCTTGAATTACAGCACGCTGCTTCATCACTACGTGCGCTGTGGGAGTATGGACAGCTGAGCCTGGAAAATTACGTATTCAAGGCACTGTGAGACTGAAGTCTCATTGCTTACGACCACCCGGAGGAAAAGACAGCCAGAACGGGACAACAGCTCCAGCTGCTCACCTCTGCAGGGTGATGCATCAGCCACATTTTTATTCAGGGTTTAACGTGCATCATCACAACCTCAATTTTCCATCTGACTTTCATGACACTCAAAATTCAGCTTAAAGGCACCCTGGCACATCGTTTACCTTAATCAAAGCAGAGATCCAGCTGCCTTTGGGCACACAGCTTGTGAGCGGATGCTGCTCATGGGACAGCCCAAGCTGCCTGAGAGCAAGTGCCTGTGCGTGTTCACGAGTGCATCCCAGGGAGACAGTGGGATGGGGGAAAAATACAAAAAAGAAAATGCATGTGCTAAACTTTTGCAATTAAAGACTCTGCTGAAGAAGATAATTCTGCTTGTGTAGACAGAGTTTCCTTAATGTCTAGCAAGGCTTCATGAGCACATTCAGTCTTGTTTGTATGAATCAAGTGGACAGACTGTGTTTCTACACTGTAGCTACACATGGGCACAACACGGAATGGTACAACGCTCTGACAGCAGGGACTTTCCCTCTGATACGGCTTGCTCGCAGATCCGGAACAAGGATGCAAGCAAACAAGATGCATTCCCAACAATTATTAAGCTCTGAAAAACCCTTCCTATTTTTCTTACAATTTTAAGAAATGAAACCTACCCGTGATAGATCAAAACTGGCAGAGACTCGGCACCGCAATTGAATCAGCAGTATGGTCCTCCATTTCTTTGACTTAACAATTATGGTAGTCTTCTTGTCTGCAACATTTCTCTGAAACAAAAGCCACCAAATGTGGCAGAACCCTGCAGAGATGGCACTCGAGGACTCTGACACTTCTGATTTTGCAAGTGATATTTTGCAACATTGCTCGTGTGTTTGCAACTGGACCAGAAACTGCCTCAGAAACTGAAACCGGCACTTGTGGCTCCTCTCCCTAGTCACCTTAAGAAGCGCTGGGGTGGAGGTGATGGGTATGGTACCCTCCGGAAAGACAGAGTGCCAGCTGAGTACCCCTCTAGGTCAGAGAAGGAACTGAGTGTCGCCTACATTTCTTACCTGAGAGAGAGTGATTAAAAATGGAAGCGGGGGATAATATACCATTATTTCACTACCTTTAATTTTAATGAAAGAACTGTCTCTTGCTTTATTTTCCAAAAGGAAAATCTTCAAAAAATAGTGTGGGGTGAATCGGTACCAACTGTGAGAAATACAGCCACCCTAACTCACTACAAATAAAACTTTGTACTGCCTCACCTAGCTTTTTAATGTTTTTTTTTTGTTTATGTTGTTATGCTCCTCATGCACAGCATTATTTTGCCAATAAAAACTTAGCTGTTACTGTCAATTATAGGGATCAAAAGAGAAAAAAGATAGAACTAAAAATTCCTGATTTTATCTTCTCACAGAATGCTTTCACGCCCCTTGGAAATGCCTTTCAAAACTAAAAACCATAAAAAAATACATGTTCCTTCTGATTCTTTATTTCACATGATAATGTCATATTCCCCAAAACAGCAGGAGTGGATTTTTAACAAAATTACAGGAAAGAGCTTTTTGACAGGCAACATCAAAATTCTGTAATTGTACAAATCCAATTGTAAATGAGCAAAGGACGGGAATACTCTGGACTGAATGCTACTGGGTTGATGAAGGGATGTAATTTCAACTCGCGGAGCCTGATAGTCTTCCCAGTGGAGTCAAGCAAAAAAAAAAATTCCCCTTGATTTCAAAGTGGAACCAAATTAAGTGCTTAGTTTTAAATGGAGTTGCTAAGTGGCCGGTCTATCAGACAGTCGGCATGGGAGACGCCTTTTAACTTCAGAAAATAAAGTTTTGCCGTATGTAAAAGTCATATGTATTGAAATTAACTCGGTGCCTGCCTGAGCTCTGCTGCTAACTGCGTGAGTCTGAAGTATACGGAAGTTACATTACTCCTATATATTACACAATTCATGTTTCTATGTATAGCGTGTACTATACTGCACTGCGTTACATTGAGAAATTACTGACATTACAAAAGTAGCATCTCAAAACTTAGGAAATGCCAGAAGTAAGTTAACCCATGTGACTAATTCAGCTTCTCTGTGAATATGCATCAAAAATGGGTTCCAATGACACGATCACGTATGATTTTTCCGTGAAGGCCTTTCTCTTTCCATTCCCTGAATGAACAGAACCTGACTAAGGTTCCTCTAGAGGCTTATTTTACCTCACTCCTCTACACATGGCCCCATCCCTTATTTCCCAAATAACATTCAAACCTCATTCTGAAGACTAAGTACTAATTTCCTTAGGAGGGTGGTTTTTTTTTTTTTTTAAATCTTAATAAAGCAATGTCTGAAAACTCTTATTTATTTCGAGGAGTTTATATTCACAACATTCCAGCAAAATGAGCTGAGTTTATTACTCCCCTTTTGCAGATGATACATTACAAGTGTCCTCTAATTTGTGGTGGTCTCCTTAAATAAAGGAATTCCTGACTATTTTTTTTTTCCAGAGAACTTTGCATTTTGTAGCATTTTCTCTATTCAGAGCAGAATGTCCATAACCTTCAGCAAAAAACTACGAATGCTCAGCACGTTTTTCAGAAAAAAAACACGGGTTTAAACTCAAGCCTACACAAAATGGAGAGCACAGCCTTCATACAAATTATTTATTTTGTGTGGCTTATATCGCATAGAAGAACTTGGGTAGAAGCAGGGACAGAGTCGAGTTCGCTGAGCACCACCGCAGGCGGAGGGAGACCACAACCTGATGGTCACGCTGCCTTTCTTTCTCACTGTGCAGAGTACAACTGATGCGGCAAAATAAGTAAGGATTATACAGACAACACCCTCCCTGAAAGACTTCAGGTGGCGGGGAGAGCGCTGTATATCCTGTACGCTGAATCAGGCAGGGAAGTGGTGGGAAAGCAGTTATGTGACGGTGTATCATGATGTGCCTTGATGTATCGGTTACACAGGCAACTTTACATCTGAAATTTTCTATCTTTTTTTTTTTTTTTTACTGAATGATCAATCTTAGCATTCTTTAATACACTTTTTTTTTTTTTTTTT
>VUYV01000098.1:1469915-1493793 GCA_008711295.1 Anarhynchus alexandrinus
TTTTTTTTTTTTTTTGTCATGTGCGATTTCCTAAGTAGATTTCCTCTTCCCTACCCAGGAAAAAAACAGATAATAGAACATACAGAGCCATACCGGCCCCCACAGCGCTGCCTCGCGGAGCCTGCGCTACGGCATCTCCTTCAGCCCCGAAATCTACAGTTCAACAACAGAGTTAAACTTTTCAACTGCCATGTTCAGACCTTTGACCATCGAGCAAAGAAAGGAATTTCTAATGAGAGAAACAAAACGTCGCCGTCCTCGCCACCAGAAGAAGTTAAGTTGCCCATGTTGTGCCTGCTTATTAGGGCTATTTCGTAACAGCAAAAGGACAGGGACGCTTTGGAAGCCCCAGGTATAATCAGACACTGGAGGAACAGGCTTTTGTAGTCACAGGGCTTTCTGTCCTCGCCCTGTTCTAATCTTTGTCCCCATGCGTCCCTCCCCGACCATCTCCAACCCCCACCTTGCCGTAGCTGCCAGGCCCAGCTTCAAACTTGTATTGCAGGCTGCTGCTTCTCTCCTCCCATGGCCAAGCTCAACCAGCAGCCAGGCCAGGACCTACCAACCTACCAGCCTCGTTACTCAGCGTCTGGTCTGGGAGGTTCAGCGCCTTCTGGATGAAGGGAAAAACGATTACGGAGAAAGTCTCACTTAGCCACTGCTGACGGAGGTTAGAAGCAAGATTGCTGGGAGCAAAGGGGAGCTACAGAAAATTTATCTGTCAAACTTGAGCACAGTAGGGCCTGGACAAACCTTAGTTTAACTTGGAAAGATCTGGAAAAATTTTCACAGGCGGTGCAGCAGGCATATCTAAGGATGCGAAAGGTAACCAGTCTGCCAAATTTCAAGTCCTTGTTCCAAAGTATGAAAGAACTAAAGCTTTCCAGACAAACTGTTTAGAGAATTTAAGAGAGGAAAAAACTTTTTTATTTTTATGATCTCCTTCTGAGAAATAGCTGAACAACTTTCGTTTAAGTTTCCCAGAAGAATTCAGGCTGGGGCACGTAACCAGCAAGGAAGGTGTTAGCTGGAATAGTGAAGGTCTGGCAAAATAATAAGGTACTGCAAACAGGGTCTTGTAATTCACCAAAAATAATGTGAAATTTTCAGTGTAAGAAGCTGATTAACATTTTTAAAAACCATATTAATTTTATACACAACACATTCTTCCATTTTGAATTTTTTTCCAGATTTTGGTGGTGCTTGTCTTTAATGTTTCATGACCACATGATTTTCCTAGTGATCCAAGCTGGGTCTTAACAACACTTCTAAGTCAAGTGTATCATGCCATTGGACCCTGAAACTGGTAGAGAGAATCTAGAAAACATGCAGAAGTCATAAATAGAAGCACTTGTCTTCTCTGCAAGTATCAGGTGACAAAAGGGCTAGGAAACAAACTGATCTAATCATTTTAGTGGGTTGCTAATTCCTAAATACAAACCCTACAATTTGAATAGAAACATTATTGACACTCAACTTGCTCATGATTCTAAGTAGATACATTCCCCCAATGGGTTCGTTCCAGTTTTCATTGTATTCAGCACTTTAAGAGAAACCAATACCTTAGTGGATCTTCTTGCAGCTTTAAATTCAAACTCTCTAACCCCCAACAAGTATATCAGATACTTAGTACTCGTCAATGCAAAAATCGTGATGCATCAAGGACAAATTAAAGGAATGGAATAAAACAAAGGCATTTAATATTATGCTATAGAGCTAATTTGCTTTCCTCCACATTTATTTATTTACAAGGATTGTTAGAATTCCTTGGATGCTTCCAGAGTCCCACACAATACACATTCATTTTACTGTTGAGTACATTCAGATCTCAGCTCTCACCATCCAGTAGTCCGTCAGTCCTGAGTGGTCAATGTCATACTTGTTCCAAATAAAATTAAAGCTGTAGTTCTCACATAGTGCAGTAAGCATTAATGGAATTTAGGCTCCCTACATCTGTTTAACTCCAACTTTATAATGAGTGAGGAAAAAAGGAAGGTGCTAACAGCAATGCAGGTTTGAACCTTTCTGAACTCTGCAACAGTTCAGATCCAGGATTCCAGTCGAGCATTTTTGGGACATAAAGTTTAACCAGTTAGCACCCCCCACCTTCCCCCCACCCAAGAAATTCACAAATGAGAAAGTAAGGTGAAGGCCATGACAGTTTATTTGGGAAAACTGTACCTGTCTGATAATGTTGTATGTATACATATCACAGCTTAATTTCCTCCTGGACACATACATGTCATTAATACCAACCTCCTAGAGTACTTCAACTGGACCAAGATAAATTTCTGAACAGGTCTTAATAACTCCAAGTAGAATTAATTTGATTGTAGTCTGATCTTATTACTGCAAAGACATTTAATAAAACAGTATCTGGCCTAAGCAAACATAAGCCATGGAACTCAGCTCCAGCCTAGCTCACCACTGTCTCACACAACTGAACGACTTATGGGAAGCTGGAGTACTGCCGGGAAGAGCTGTTAAGAGAAGTGGTGAGTTTTGAATGTAGAACACGATGCCATGAGGAAGATAAAGAGCAAGTCAGCCCTATGACTATGGTCCTTATTTTATGGTCAACCTTGTTGTTTGCAGCACTCTTTTAATAGCCTGGAAATGGACTTTTTCCTCACTGATTGTCCTTTCTTTTACAAATACTGTTTTTTTCCTCTTCATTATTCTGTATTTTACTTCTTTAGGTACGTACTAGAAGCACTGCCGAACACAACCTGCGCAAAATAGCAACCTCCAAGCATTTGGGGATGAATCTTAAAACCCAAACTACATTCTTACATTTATTCCTCTAGAACAGAGGTGTGTGGTTAAACTACAGAAACTCACATGATCGAGCGAAAGAACTGCACATTTCTGCTGCATAGGTGAGGAACGATTTGTACTTAAATGTAACTGTTGCTTAACTTCCTTTCCCAGGCTTTCATTTGTTTAAGCTATCTTTGATTAATTTAATTAAAAACAAAAAAGTAAACATTTTGCTTCCTTGGAAGGTTTTGTTATTTTTGCTTAGGAGAAACAAAAAATAGGATAAATAAAAACCCTCTTTCATACTGACCTATATGAAGGAAACCAACAGGTAAGAAATACAGACTTCAGACTTAAATCAAGGGAAATAAGCCAGAAAACTCTTCAAAAGATAGTGTTTACATATATATAAATGCACCCTGCTTGTCAAAAGTATTTATACAAAAATTAAGACAATTGTTAATTCTTGAGTGTTACAAACATAAAAATGCCACCTTTTTTCCAAGTCAGTTCAGCCAAGACTTTTTTCAGATAATTTATATTACTGAACATCCCCAAAAATTTGTAACTTAGTAAACTGATGAATCACAGTGGAGTTTCAACTCAGACAACTGGCAATGTAGATGCAAGTCTCAAGTTAAACTGAATCAGCAACTGAACAATAAGCAGATCATTTCAAACTTAAAAAAATGTCCCAGCCACATAGCTTGCATTCATATCCCCATTTTTATTAGGCTAGCTCTTCAAATTTCCACTCACAGTAATGCTGTATACTAAAAAAAAAACCACCCCTTACTGTATTATTCATTTTGGAAAGGGGGTGAAGTGGTGTATTTTTGTATATGTGCTTAACATCCCAGTACATGTAACAACTCGTCTCCATTTTCAGCGAAAGTGTGAATAGATTTAAGCTCTCCTTTTTAAGCCAACATTTGTCCTAAGACAGTACTTGCTGTGCAAACTCGATGGCAGCTGATTTTTTTCCAGTCAATGTGAGGTTTCATAATCAGTTCCTGTCATAGGCATCAACCCTTCATTCATTCAATCATAAAAATGTGACTTACTAGAAAAGGAAAAATAGAGTCTAAAGGCACAGAATCACGTAGCTGCTCTAGTAGGAGTCTGTAAACAGAGAATCGTTTGAATTTAGGAAATCCAAATCTAGGAAAGTAAAAAGGCATCTGGAGCAGGCTCTTATCTAGCCAACTTCCTTAAAGACCCAAAGGGTTTTGAGGTCTACAAAGTATGCACTAAAATACCATATTTCAAAAAGCAATAAGGCAAATAGTATACTCATTATTTCAAAAAAGTTACAATGGTAGTGTAGGCATACACAGTATAACTTAGTTACAATGCGTGGTACTGTTTCTACTACATAGCCCTATAACTGTTTCCTTTCTACATAATCGGAGATTAAACCGGGGTTCCAGGTGAACACAAAACCATCCTTGTACCACCGTCTACCACTGGCAAGTTCTTCAGCAGCAGCAGCATCTGCTCTGCCGCCTGGGTCACGTTCATGCTGAGGGGAGTCCACAAATCAAAGTTCAGAGATTAAACACTGTCATACTTGTGAAGAGCTTCTTCTAGCTTTTGTGTCACTTTTTGAAAAAAGAGTATTTGCTGTTGCAAGAAATGCTGCATCTGTGATTTAAAGTCCCTCACACGAATTTTGTGGAAATGATTAATTTCTGCTAGGGTCGCAAAGGAAATAATGTTACAGCGTTCTTGAATGCCCTCAGCTTTTTGGAGCTCCATCTTCCCCTCCTCCACATGTCGCTTACTCTCCTTTACTTTGGTAAGGGCTCCTGTGTAAAGAACAAAACAAAACAGTTGAGCTGTGAGGACAATGTAGACTCAAATACTGTACTTTAACAATGGATTTAATAACAACAAGGATTTGTATAAGGCTCATTCTAAATGTATTTATATGTGTGCATATATATATGAATGAAAATGAGTAAAAGAAAAGCTTTTCCATACAAAAAAAAATCACAGAAAAGTGAGTCTTGTTTAAAAAAATCATGCTTTCTTACGGCTCTAGCTTGCAAAAGTTAGTAAAGCATGCCTATTTCACAATCTTAAAAATCAGACGGTGTCCTTCAGCGAATAACTAATAAATACACCAGTAGCGGGAACTAGTCAGATCAATTTAAGCCTACATAAACACCAGAAAAATAACCTCATTAAGAAATTGGACTTCGTGAAACATCACTTTTCCCAATCTTTGTGAAGCGTCAAAAGATCTGAATACACAAAATCTTGGCAATACACCATTCTGCTTTTACACTATAGAGACCCCAAAATTAATTATTGACTACCATAGAATCTAAAAGTTTATTTCAAAGTTGCAGATATCCACGCAGACCTAATGCAGTCTTGTAAGAGCTAGAAGAAAAACAGAGCAAAAGAACTGACAGTCCTCCAAATAGCCAATTAAAGCACACGCGTCCTACAAAAATGAATTATCACCCAAACCAGATCCACCCAAAGCAGACTCATATAATGACAGAGTACCAAGATACGTCTTAAGACATTCATTTTCTTGGACTCCATTTCCCACAGAGCAAATTCTTTGCTTTAAATATTATGTATATATTTTATTCATATAACTAAAACCGATCAGACCAATACAGCTTTTATCTTCTCACAAGATGTTAAGGATGGGACATTTTTTGCATCCTTTATGATCAAGCTTAAGTTACTTGTACCTTCAACTACTTGTGATGTCTTCAGTCTCTTTCCTTTCAGATTACACTTCTTACCGTACACGCGACTACAGTTCAGTGACAGGACTCCCTTTACATGTCCCTGAAGAAATGCTTTTCTGTACTCCCTACAGTGACACTACCCAGCCAGATAACAGAGAAACCTCTCTGCCTATGTATTCCAGGGGGACAAGCTCCACTCTATCCGATGGGGGAGCAGGTTTGTCTTCTCGTCAGCCTGAATCCACACATGTAGTAAACATCATTAAACAGTAAAAATGCAGTTCATCAGCAGTAACACTATCTTCCGTGCTTTCCTTCCTGTGCCTGTTTAAGAAGCCATTTCGAATGCGCCTCCCTCCAGCGCCCTGACACATCTCTGCAATTCAGATCTGGAGCACGACCTTGTGCGCGGCAGCGTCTGGGTTTGCTGCAGGCACAGTGTGTTGGAAGGCAACTGGGGAGCACGGCCGCTGCTGCTCACTGCATCTCCTCCAGGCCCTTCCCCGGATCCCCTGCCTGCTGCAGCTCATCCCCTGCCCATCTCCGGCCCTCCATCAACCAGGCAGTCAGGTACAGAAGAAGGCTGAGGTACACTCTCACTAGAAGCAAGTTACAATATCAGATGATTTGGCAGACTTGGGGAAAAAGAGTTTGTTGCATTTTTGAAATTCAATGGGTGTTCTGTCTTGCATTATAAATAAAATCTGGAATTCCTAAAGAGAAGCACGTGTGACTTTTCTCCATTCAACTTCTAACAACAACTTGTTAACTAGTGGGGGGTGGTTTTAATTGCAAACACTTGAAAAATACTTCCTCTGTTATCAGTACTTCTCTACTCTTAAAATCATATTTTTCTGCTTAATTTGCATTTAGGTTGTGATGTACATGGCACCTCCTCTCTACACCCTTGGTATGAGATCTCACTCGTGAGCGTAAGAAAGTCCCCTCTGGTGTGACATAGTTGAAGAAAGACCATCTGAAAGATTTTCCTTTTCTTTTTTAAACTGTGGCAGGGAGGTTCTTAACAAGGTAAGCATAGATGGCAGGCTGCACGGCCGAGGACGCTGGTATTCAAGTGGCAGAGGCCAAGGGCAGCAGTTCTCCCCGGGGACTGGGAGGTGGAGGCAGGGCTTGGCTCCACACCTTGCCAATGCCACAGCCCACCAGAGTGGTGGCTAAAAGCTTGGCACCAGCTGCTACAGCTGATTTACCTCATCATCTCCAGCCTGGCCCAAAAAAACACCACCAAAAAACCTTCTCCACGTGCAGTGGTGCCAGCAGTGGGACCATGCCAGAAGATCTCTATTTTCTCCTCTGAGGAATGAGGAATCTGTGAGGTAAGGCACGATCTGAAAAATATTTAATCCCCTCTTCTGAAAAAGGACACTTCTTTCAACAAAGAAAACCTGGCTTAGCAGAAATTTTCTCTGCATTTTGTGGGCATGGCAGGATTCCATGCACGGCTGTGAAAAACTGAAATTTGGGACTTACTGGAAGCCAGATGGAGCTGGTTAAATAAACATGACAACTCTTCAGTTGTGATGTGGGAAACAGCTTTAGATGTTATTTCTAGAATGACCAAACTGGAAGAAAAATACTGAAAATACTGAAAAATACTGATATTTACAGCATCACCAGCTGAAAGCATAACTGAGTTCTGGAGCATGTGCAATGTTCAAATTATTTTGCATCAATAAAACTCATACATTACCAAACACTAAAGCCCTCCAGAATAGACATATTACGCATTATGCATTTTTGTCATTAAAAAAAAAAGGAAGATTTATAATTAGGGAAAGGAATCCAAGAGGAAAACTTGCAACCATTCACACTTCTCTCTTACTGCATATGGATTCATACTGGTCCTGCAGTGGAATTGCTTTAAAACCTAGACAGACTACAATACATATGCAATATACGACAAAAGCTTATACATATGCTTAAGTACAAACTTGTTTGGTTTTTTGAAGTGTCTCTAAATGAAGTGTTGGATTATTAGTACAACATTCTCAAAATAACTTAATAGAGGCAAAATTTTAGTTTATTTTAGGACAATCAAAGAACCTTCCCCAAACACACAGGAAAAAAGCCCATGTGCTTTATTTTAAGAAGCAAACAATCATTTGTTCTAAAATGTAATTTTTAATTTGTTCAGCACTTACTGAAGTTTGCAAGACACAATTCAGTAAATCTTAGAAAAAAGTGTAGTTAGTTTGCATGGCTTTGCAAGCAGCTTTACTAACAATAACATACCCCATTTTATCCCAAGTTTTCTCCAGACACTTCTCCATAGCCTACAGCCCTTGTGTTTTAATCTATATGAGCGAAACTCTGAGCCAGAGCAGAGATCCATTGATGTTGAGGGTGCAATGATCCACACAGGTTTCTAATGACGAACGTGGGGAGGAGGACAGGGTGGGGAATTGGGGAGCAGAGAGCAGCCCCTTGTGTACATCCCTGCTTGAAAACAAGGGTCTTGCTGAGAGATGCCCAATCCTATCGTAAACCCTAATGCCTCCCAGCCTGCAACTCCTAACCTGTCTCACCCCACGCTGTACACCATGAACTCCCCCACCTCCGTCCTCACTGGTCTCCCAGTCTACCCATCGCCCCCAGCACCTAACCCCACACCTCCCAGCTCCCGCTGCCGCCCCCACAGGTTGTTGAGGCTGAGCAAGCCCCCTCCAGCCAAAGCAGACCTGCAGAAATATGTCCTGGTTTCTGAATTTAATGATGTGAACATCAGTATTGGTTTGGAGATTCCAAAAAAGCAAGATGCATTTAAAAAACAAAAGCAGGATTATGGCAGCCCTAGAAAAGGCTAACACACGTTTCAGGGAAAAGAAACAGAAGGAGCCACCTCCTAATGCATATTAGCTCAAGGAAACCTCCTGCTGAATACATGTCTGGGATAAATATCCGCCAAGGCACTGCTCCCAAAGGGATGTAATACATAAAAATAAATTCTTGGGGTTTTTTTTAGCTCCAGCTCTGTAGATTCTGTAAAGTCTTGCCCATGCCTTTAAACTTCTGGTCTGATGAAAAGACCTTCTGTCAGGACATCATGTTCCAGTGATCAGGACTAGCTTTCAAGCAGTGAAGAGGGCCTGGATCAAAGATCCTGCAAAAAGCTGTGCTACATCTATTTCTGTTCTTAAAGGTGGGAAAAAGCAGACATAAATACTGATATTAAACAGGCAACAGTGCTCACTGAATGCTGCTAAGGGCTTAAGAAAAACTCAGAGGTGTCAGTATTTGTTTTGAAGTATGAGATTAGACAACACAATATAAACACATTTAACAAGAGACACTTATACTAATGTGATAGCAGACAAGAAGACAGGGACAACCTAAAATTCCTGCTGGAAAAACATACTTCCAAGCTGTAGGACACATAATACAAACAGCAACTCAAATGGGTGCTGAGGGGTTACCAGGAAAAAACAAGTGTATTGCGTCAGTAAGCTCCCCACGCAAACATGAGGTTGCAATAAGGCAGGAAGAGTCATATACTCATATATATACCCAAAGAGACATATACATACATATATTCAGGAAAATTAAATAAAAAAAAAAGAACTCCTGAACCTGAGAGCACTCAGGTTTGGGTCAAACAATATATTTTCACATCACCTGCAGTTTCATTACACTAACAAATGCTTTCAGATTGTGCGAAGAGTCAACTAAGGGTGGGTTTGAATCTGTACTTGAAATTGTACTCACCCTCCCTCCACACTCTAAGTATGCATATATACATATAAACCCATGCTGATGTGTGTGTCTCCAAGCTCTCCAGTTGCATGGTAGGATCAGTTTGCCACCAGCCAGCCCTACACTAGTTCTTCATGCTTAGCATACATGACACAAGTCGAAGTTGCAGCCTGCAACGTGACCACAAGGCAAAAGTTTGGGGGATCTGCTCATGAAGACTGCTATCAAGACTGCTCTTCACTGAACTCCTTTGTCTCACTTGAAGCCAGGTCAGCCCTGCGCCTGCTAGCACAGGCGATCAGAAGCCAAAGAAGAGCTAAGGGTGTACTACCTTCCCACTGCCTCATTTCCACCTCTTCTCAAAGTACCCGAACATCAGCTTTTGACTGTTGCATACAGCAGTCAAAAGTGAAATGTCAGCTGTGTTGGAAGCTACTAATCCAAATAAAGACAAGCCGAAAGCAAGGGAATTCTCCAGGGCAGGAGCCCTTTTTGCTCAGTATTTGCAAAGTGCTTACTACAGTGGACATCTGTTTCACGGCTGGGTTTGCTTGACTCTTAAAAAACACCAAGCAGTAACTCCTCATACTGTTCATAACGGTATCACTAATTCTAAAAAATCATCGCTGTAGCAGCAATGATTTAACTGCATATAGTAATACTGCATATGGGATGAAACACAAAGAAGTGTCGGCTCAGCATTGCTAGAACACAGCACCTGAAGCAGTGGTATCTACTGAAAAAAGAGGTCTGCAATTCACAGTCACTCTCAGGAACGTATATCATCCATTAAGTCACCAATATATCAATGCCTTCAGTATCTCACTCCAAAATACCAAGCTTAAAAACTCAGCCAGCTTGTAGGAGTCAGTAAGTTAATTTTTTAGATCCTATAATTGTAATGCCTTTATCACTGCAGTTATTAAAATATTTTTTTCACTTCAGTGATGAATTATGCTAAACCAGAACAAATAGATTTCTTTCACTAGTAGTGAGACAACAGTTTACATGTATGTCTGTTATGATTACTACAGCACTCTTTCTTTCAACAAATACCCATGTTCTTGTTACTCTACTTTATACCCTGAGTTAAAGAATTATTGCAAAACTGCAAAGGGAATTAAAGAAGACATGGGAGACAAATAAGTTAATCTTGTGGTTCCCCCTGATAATTCACACAGAATGCTATTTTCTGAAATAAATTTTTAATGGAGCTGGGGGAGGGAGGCAGAGTGAAGCAGTGAGCTGGGTGCCAGCCCAATAGTATTTGCTGCTCCTCACATGACAGTTCTTTGCCTTTACCCAGTGGCTCCGGTACGGCCAGGAGGGAGGCAAGCGCGGGCCAGCACACCGCTGGGGCTGATGGTCATGTTGCAGGTGAGCAGCAGTAACCATTCCGAGGGATGGAAACAGGGCACCTGGCCACTCTAACCACATACCTGTTCTTATTCTATTTGCAGACCCTATTCATAAATGATACTGGAAAGGACAACAGCCATAAAAATGGCAGAATGGAAAAAACCCTGAGGAGGGTGATTGTTCCGTCCTTGACACCAGTGTTAACTGTGGCAAAACCAGAGCGTCAGATTCTTGACCACCACCTTTGAGAAGTCCACCAGCCAACACGCTTTGGTGTGACAGCAAGACCTTGTGTCGAAGTCCAAAGACTCCTCTTAGAGGTGGCTCCCTCATGGGGAAGGACAGATAGGGTCAGAAAACACTGTGATCTTCAAAGAAACTCGTAAGTTTGACAAAGAAAATCTCTCAGCAGTTGTACCTCAGAAATTCTGTGAAAATAAAATGACCTGTGCAATAACCAATTTTTCATCTTTCTACTGTCAGCAAGCTACAATATAAAATTTGGTGCATTACTTACTAGAAAGCAAAACAACTTACATTTCCACAACATTCAGCTACCCATCATATTAAATGGTCTAACAGTAGGCGTGATGTGTCCTTCAAAGCAGGCTACTGAAGGGAGAGCTTTGAACTAGCCTAACAACTCCCTTTGCTTTACTTTTGTTACAAAACACTGTTCCAATATGAGACAGCACCTCTGAAAGGAAGGGAGAACACAATATATTCATTGTGTTGCTTTCATCGAAGGATGCAAAAGCAGAAAATGTACCTAGAAATAAGTTTCCTTTTTCCTCACCTAGTGATGAGACTATTTAAGAACAGTTCTTTGCTTAAAGATTTAAAAAGGCAAACCCTGGGTAGCCCACATGTATGTAGCACAGTTTTGATTTACCCTCCTTCCGAAAGAAACAACTGTGGAGGCAACAACATTATCTCTAATCCAGCAGACGGCTGCCAGAACAAGCCTGTCTACATGGCCGCCCCATTTACACCAGATCTAGCAAAAGACCTTGTTAGGGGATGACTCAAATGACTAATCAAATAAAAAACTGGATTTGGCCTGGAGGGCAGGGAGACTGTGGCTTAGTTTTATCAATGGCTTAGCTATGTGATCCAGCTCAGCCCGGGGCTACACAATCATCAGGAAGGGAAGTTGCAGAAGCACAACACAAGATTACGAAAATGTGAAATCCTACTCCGAAAAAAGCCCCCAAACTTCCTTCTCTCGATTCAAAGGGAAACGATGAAATTCTGTGTAGCAGAACAGAGATTTTACTGCATTGAGAGATTATTTGTTTAAGAATGCTCTGAGCATAGATTAACAGAAGAAGCCCACATAAAGATATTGCAAATTCTTTACATTTTCTGGCCCTGATTTAGAATGGAAAGCAGCATAGGAATTTGCCTGAAATTAAAACCAGAAGACTTCTCCAGTAGCGTCTCAACTGTACAAAAGAAATGTCACAAGGAAAACGTACCATTACAGTAATTAATGTAGGAATGACTTGTTACTCTAAAATCTGGTTTTACAGCTTTAAAGAGAAAAAGGCAAGTGATCTCCAACATCGAAGGCAAAATGATGAAGTCACTTGTTCTTTCTGGAAGTGCCAACACAAAAGAGTTTTCAAAACCAGTCTTTCTAATTCAAAGATTATAGTCTTCTCCTTAAGGGTGCAAAACTACCGTAACAACATTCTATTTTCCATAATGAAAGTCAGAAATACAAAAATAAAATATATCAATTTGCAATTACTTTAGTATTACAAGGGGGTTTTGTATAGATACATGAAAATGGCTATAATGCTTTTATAATCTGCAGCCTAACAATAGTAAAAAAAAGTGAGGCTTATTTTTCATTATTTTGTTGCCCATTGCTCAAAACCACACGGAATAAAATAATGCTATCCTATAAATCTAGGCTCATAAATTACAGTACTCTGCTAAGATCTAGGTTAACATTGACTGACTGCAGAATTATTAGTGTCAGACAGAATTATTTGTGCTTCCAGTTACCCTGTTGCAAAGCTCACTGAAAGCTGTCACCCAGGGACACATTCTTCAGTTCAAAATGAAATCACTTTCTAATCTATACAATTCAGAGATCACACACAAATAAAACAGCCTTTGCTAGAGATTTCAGACACTTGATTAATTTCATTTGGTGGTTTTAACATACACATTGATTTAATTAATAGATAACTGATAAACGATGGTGTTAGAATGCACAGCATCAAATGTCACTCAATTTTAAGAACTACCAGGGTTAATAGATACTATACATGTCTAATTAATCTTTTTCTTATTTTAAATAATGTGATATTTAAGAATTGATTAGACTCATTGTGCATATATCTGCCAGCTGGTGTACACACACGTAGGAAGAGCATACATGCCCAATTTATTTAACCAAATCTACAAGGACTGTAATCATACCTGTGCATGTTCAGAGGCTCCGAAATGTTCATGCTACTGAAAAATATTTAAATTATCACACTGGCAATGTGCATTTCCGTTCCAGAGTCCCTCAGAGGAATCTACAAGCTTTGGTGTGCAGCCCCTCCAGTACGAATGTTTTGCTGGGCTGTGCTACAGCACACTGCTATGCAAGTAACCCACAGTTTGCCCTTGAAACAGTCGAAAATACAAGGTGAGAGCAAGAGGGCAAAACAAATAAAAGAAACATTACAGAATTATCATTTTATTGCACCTACTGCCCCACATAACCCCACTAACAAAACAGAAAAAGCCCCCAGTGCTAGGTAACCACATATAAAAACTGTGCAATATCGGATGGAAGCTTTCCAGTCAAATCTTAAATGCAGTGACTTTAAAACCAACGTATCTTTAGATGTATTGCACACAAACAGTGTTTTAAGCAAACAAATGACCTTATTTCAGCCACCCAAGCATGTTTAAACTGTGTTCACGAGTAGTTCTGACTTCATAGGTACCTACAGTGAAGTCTGAAAGGAGGCTTGTCAGGAATAATTTTATCTTAAAATCCAGCTAAATTGTGTATATTGATGTCCATTATCACAAACGTAGCGTTTTGCACCACAGCCTGAGAGGCGAACACTAGGTAATGCTGGTTTTGCCCAATTCTAAGGCAGTCTGTACTTTTCGGCACTCACATGTACCATTTAAGGGGTTTTTCTTTGGTATGACTTCAGCTGACACTGCAGCCTGGGAGGACAGAAACGAGTGAAACTTAAACTAGGCCAGTAACTAGAAACATGGTACATTTGCCCTTTAGAAAGCCAGTCATGTTTTTCAGGGTGGACACACTTGAAATTTTAAGTGATCGCAATTTGCAGAAGTATCAAGATGAAACCTTTCAGTGATTTTAAGTATTTCTTACTAGCTTACACCTAAATGGGGCATCAAATAGGCTTTTAAGACAAATCTCTGGTTTTCCACAATTTAAGTTGGTCTATTACAGTTTGGTCATCATAGGTTCTGAACACTCGTCTTCCCAGTTAGGATGCTAACAGGCACTTTTCTGTTGGAATGATGTGACAGACTCTTAACAGCTTTTGTAAATGCCCTGTTCATAATGCTGACTTCAAGACAGCAACCTAAATCAGAAATTATGCTGTGCATGTGTGATACAAATTAATTTTCAGTAAAACTGGTTTGAGTGACACAGGATTAATTTCTCTTTCGGTGGTTTTGCTTTTTGGTAAGGTCTCTTCTAATACTTTTATAATACTCTTGTGTCTGAATTTGTGAAAGTGTTTACTTTATAGCCAGTTATGGTATGTGGGTTTCAAGCTCTCAGTGCTTTCGAGTTAGCCAGGTTTGGGGATGAGGAGGAGCGAGACCAGGGTACTTGACCCAACACGGCCAACAGTATTATTTCATACCATGAACGTCACATTCACTATAAATTAGAAAGTTTGCTCTTCCTTGATGGATGCGATCCTGAGAACTCCTTGCCCTGGAGCTGGACCCTTGAGCCCTTCCCTTCCTCCTGAGGTCGTAGCGGTCACAGTGTCCAGCATCTGCTGTCCACTGCTGGCAGTGCACAGCTTCCGACTGACAGAATTGGCTGAGCGGGTTCTTCAAACCGCAACAACTGATTAACAACTGGTTAACAGCATATGAGCAGAAATGTATCCTCTGGATACAAGCCACAGCCAAAATGTGTGTAAGCATCATTATATTAAATGGTAACTTCTTCAAAATTTTTGTAAGAGTCATGGGGTATGGGCGGGCAGGAGAAGACAGGTAACACTGCATATCGATATCCATATACCATTACCAAGAGAAGGAAGTATAAATGCAGGTTCCACTGACTCTTACATCCCTCCTTTATTGGGGCACTATGAAAGACCTGCTTCTGGATGTTGTTCTCTGTAAAGGCTGAAGGGAAGCAAAGAGTGAGCACAATTTATGGTCTCTGCTTGTCCATCATCATCTGCTTAGTTCCTCTATTGTCCTAAGATGAGCAAATACAATGTGCATAGACATTTTAACACAAATTCATATGAAAAGAGTCAAGATCCAAATGAAATGCAGATACTGCTCCGCTTTTTCCCTAGTACCCTTTAAATGCTCACTCTTAGAAATTTGAATGCGGTAGTACCTCTGTAAGGACGAAAAGAAGCAGATTCCTTGTTGCAGGAAAAATATGCAAGGTAAACCATCACTAATGTAACAAATTAAAATATATTATATACTACAAAAGCAGAACATGTGACCATTATAATAATATAATGTCATATTCATATTATATATAAGAAATGCTATACATTATTGTTATGTTAATTACTTTAAAATTGTAAATATTTAACTTTATTAAATTCATTAATATATTACTATAGTGCATATTATAGCATATATTATAGTATAGAATATGGTAGTTTTATAAAGGCAGAAGAGAATTGTCTGCCTTTTTAGGAGGAAGGGATCTGCTGCTTTGAGTTTGGGCTTACAGAAAACTGCAATCAGATTGAAAATGTAGTGTAATTATAATGATCTTTGGTAAAATGGATCTTTCTTCAGTACACTGCCAATTAGCCAGCATAGCTATTCATCCATATAAAGATTCAAAATTATAAACCTGAAAAAAACTAGAATAGCAAGTTGCTTTTTACCACAGGACAAAAAATCTCCCAATCATAGCATGAATCTGCTTTTCACATTGCTCTGAAAGAACTGCATGTAGGCATAAAAAGGGTAGTTCAGTTCATTACGATTAGAGAAGTTGTCCACCTGTGATGTGGACCTACCTAAAACAAAGCCTGAAACCATCACACTTCTTGCTGCTCTGCTACAATAACAACCCAAAGTTGCTGACAAAAACTGAACTGAGATTGTTTAAATGTATATATTCTGTCACTGATTTCATGAGATTCCACTCCAAAATTTAAAACACTCTCTTCATTATTTTTTTTTTTTAATTTAATTTAAATCCTCATGGCCTTCATGAAAGAGATAAACAAGATTGTGCAGAGAGGGTTTGCTGTTTGTTTGCTCTAGTCTACTGATAAGACTTGTGTTTTGGGGGTTAAGCCAAATCTGATTTCACTTTTTTAATTAGAATTTTCAAATTCTGTGCTATTTGAACCACACAATTTAAAGTAAGTAATGTACCAGCTGGATGAGTTTATACAGTCTGCACACATTAACTTGGCATTTTAACTGTTCAAACAAAGTCTAACAATGAAGTCATGGAAAGATGCTGGAAAGGCTGAAACATGTCCTTGTTTCAAAGGTGACTTGCAAAATAAAAAAATCGTCCAGCTTGTTTGTTTTTGATAATGTGTTTACAAAGACCTGGAAGAGCTCTGGGAGTTACTTTCCATTTTCAGTCTGCCAATTCTTGTCTTCCCTGTTTGGATGGAAGTCCTTTTAGCAAGGAACCTGGCAAGGAACCTTTAGCAAGGACCTGGAACCTTCTCAGCTGCAAGAGAACCATCTCACTATCTAGATTCTTCATAAGCTTCAAGCTAGAAAGGTATTACAAAGTCTTTCAAATAAAATTACTTCCTCTTTCTACAATATAATTTTTAATTCTTCAGTGTCTACACTGTCCTGCTACTCTTTAGCTGCCCACAAGGTTTTCCCAGTAGACCAGGCCTTAGTGCTTTGGGTGAGCAAGTACCTGTAAGAGCACGAGAGATGACAACGCAGTGCCTGTGGTCAAACCGACAGATGTGAGCTCTGATCAAAACTTCTCCAGCCTGTTGGGACTAAGTGGGCGCTCTGGACAGCCTTTCTGGTGTGCAGTAACACGTGCAGTCTCTCCCACAGGAGGAACAGTTATACTCTTCCTCTGCTACCAGCTGTTTTTGAAAAAAATAATCACGGGGGTTTTATCAGCTATGAAATGTCTCTCTGTCATCAAATGTGTATGGTATCAGGCTAGGGGGTTTCAAAAGGCAACAGGAAAGAGAAAGACATCATGACTGCATGGATTTTGCTCTCTTAGAAAGCTAAGGTAAGAAGAAATTGTGGGGCCAGTGGAAAAGAAAAAAAAATAAAATCGTACTTTAAAAAGATGCGTGCATCTTTTAGACAAACAGGGCATAGAAGTCCTTTTTTCCCCCCTCTTTCTGTTTATACTCTTTAAGGAAGGCTATTATTCAATTTTAGTCATTTATATTGTTGTCCTCTGATTTCACACACACCAAGGAATCTACAATTTTATGCAGTTTCTAAATGTGAAGATTCTTTCACATTTTAGCCATCTAAACATCTGTTTCCTTCAGGCTACCTTCAAATACTGGGAGGCAGTACTGGGCGATTCAGCAGCAAGCAACATGTCATCGCTGTAACAGCGATGGGGAGGTTGACAGGGCAAAAAATACAAGTCATCCTGGGGCAACCCATCCTTTCTCATCAAAGTCCTTAACAGATGAAACATAGGTACCCATCTCTTTTTACTGTTGTAAGGGTCATCTGGCTAGGATTACATGCCTAACTCTTAGCCAGTAGCTGCCCGAGTTGAACCCCACGCAACGTGTATGCACCTGAGGGACAAGGATGGGGAAAGGTGGATAAAAGGAAAAACAGGGATGGGAAAACGATGTCTGCACAAGAAATTTAGCCAGTTAGAAAGTAAGCAAGAGAGAAAAGCACTTCTTTTACACTGTGATATAAAATTTTAGGTGTGAATTTTGACCAATCTTATTTATTCGTGAACACACATACCTCTCTTTCCCCCTGCAAAAAAAAAACCAAACCAACATTGCTGAAAATGTTAGAGACTTCCAAGCTTCAGTGCTGTTTGGGTTTTTTTGATGCTTGAAATCTTGATGCATTTCCAGCTGGAGTGGTTTTTTGCCAATAATTTTATAAGATATTCTAAAAAACACACCCAGCACATTCTTTAAAGCCAATGTCTAGAATTAAGTTTGTTTCAGGTAAATAAGACAATTTGCCTTATTTTACTTTTCACAAACAGTGATGAAGAAGCAAAAAGGTAATTCAGATTTTTTTAAAAATAATTGTCTTAAATCTTAGCATGCAGAGGAAACAGAATTGCTGCCTACATCTTAGAAAACATTTCAACCACTTTCTCAAATCTGTTTCGCAAAAGTCATAACCAAAAGTTTGTCTAGCATTAACATCATAATGTTAAGAGAAATGAGAAATCTGGAAAGCAGAGATGAAACAGCAAGTTACTATTTCTTCCACTTTCAGAAATCACAAGAGACCAATTATAGTAATTCCTCCAACAAAACTTGAAAGAAAGAAATCTGAAACCCCATGACTTCTCTACTCTCACAAAGCAAATATGAAGACAAGATAGCCAGGCAAGCATGAGCTAGAGTACTAGCATACACTACATCAAATTTCCACACATGCATAAATTTCGTGAACCTGAACTTGCACGGGCCTGCAGTGAGCATTTATGTGGAAGATTATTGAAGTCAAAAGATCTCATCAGTTGAGTGAAGCTCTAGCAATTAATATTTAGGAATTATTTTGCCAAGAATGCCTAGGGAATTTCCACAAGTACACCTTAAAAACACAGAAAAGAAGGCATTATCCATTACGAATGAAGTCGGGAGGCTGCTTTTCTTCTCAAAATTAAAGCAACTGAATCTAGTATCTCTTGAAAGATACAGCAGTTCTGCAAGAGCAAATTACAAAAGTGCAGTTTAGTTTTTGAGCCTACTGAACTTAATATTCCCCTTCTACAAATGTTTTGCCAGAGGCTGAAAAAAACTGAGTACAAGTTTATCTGACTAACATATTTGGATCTTCCACTCCAGACAACACAGGTATGCACAGGAACACTTTCATGCAAGCCGTTTAGAAGCATTTACCTATAGGGGTTGAGGGCTAGATTCATACAAGTGCTTAGATGCTCAAGACACCACTCTACCATCATCTACCCCTACAGGTGGCAGTTTTCCCCTAATCCCTTCGTTTTCCAGCTAAAACCTAAAAACCAAGTAGTTTGTAAGGGATGTATGGCATGGGGCTGATATGGTCTGTGCCAGCCTCAGTGGGACTCTCAAACAAAGCACTTCCAGATGGAACCGCGAGATTTCCAACTTGGCGTGTTCTTCACTTCTGGGCTCAATCCAGTGAGTCTTCAGAGCTGGACTGGAGCGCACATGAAACTGGGTAAGGTCTCTCACAAAGCACTGACAAGTTGATCCTCAACTGGCGTGTGGGAGAGAAAAGTTCAAGTCCTTCCTCTGTCTCTTCTGGAGGAGGAACCTCAACTCTTCCTTTCCTTACAGAAAATTCCTTAAACACGGGGTGCTCAAGATGAAGGAGGCAAAGGGAAAGGAATCTTTTAAAATCTCCTATTGAAGCTATTGCCATTCCGTAAAATACTTGAAATATTAATAACAAAATATACAGTTTGAAAATATTCCCGCAGTCACAGAGTCATAGAACTGTCTAGGTTGAAAGGGACCTTTAGTCCATTGGTTTGCATGTTTTATACAAGTAACCAAAATGACAACCCCTTTCTGCACACTTCAGGTCATGTATGATGTCCTCAGCACAGGACACAGAAAGACCTGGACCGCAGAGCAATTAAAAGCACAACAGTTGACACATTTTCCTGCTGATACGCCATCAAAGCAACAGTGAGGCTTACATGGCTTTGGTTCATAATTCTAGGAGAAAAAACAAAGCCCAAACAGAGGGAAATTTTTGTCTCTGACTTACAGATTCTCTGTCCTTCTTTTTGCAGAAGTTGCAGAAATGCTTAAAAAACCCCAGACACGCAGACTTCTCAGTCTATACCACAAAACACACTTCCAAATCACATTCAGCAGCTGTTCCACTCTGCAGTAGACAAACCCGTAATAGGACAATGCAGCTGAATAGTCTATCCACAGACATGGGCAAGTTTTGGACACAGCTGCCTTTATTTTGCAGTCCTTCCCAGGTCTGGGGGAATACAGAAATTGAATCTAGAAAAGTTTTTTATCCCAAGTGGACAATATATTTGCACTATGTAGAAAACAAAGGAGAAGTACTCCTAACTTCAGAGTTCATCTTTTTAAAGGCATGGCCATCAATCAGGCCGCTGTTTCTACCACTTCTAAGGGCATTTTGGGGTCATTTTACTGCACAAAGAAGTTGTACACTAGAAAATAAAACACTTAAGAAAGACATGTCAACTCTATTTTTCAGATGATCTATTATCACCAAAAGATATTTGTTTAGTCTATATAGACAATAATAATTCTCAGAACTGGCAACTATCCCAGATAGTAAATTTAAAAGATAGCTCTTAAGTTGTAAGAGTACCAAACAGTTCATATTTTCATCTGAAGTTTACACTTTGGAATTGAAAAGTTATACCTTGTTACAAGTAAATTTTTAGAGTAATAATGCAGCAATATACTGGGTGTAAAAAACATCTTCCTCGCAGTTTTCCTCCAGTTTGCTTGTTTTGTAACAGGAACGACAACAACAAACAGGTAACCTGGTTCTAACCGTGTTCCTATCACAAACGCGGACACTGAAGAGACCACCCTCTCAAGCCCATGCCATTTTCTGATGGCAAGTATGTACCAGCGATAATGCTGTGTTGAAGGCAGTGTTAGCCCAAAGGTACTGGAGCATTAACACCTGCACACAGGCCAGCTGTATATTTCTCCAACCAGCTCCAGGACAGTGCTCTGGCACAAAATACACTGTATGTACATCATGCTCATGCACTGCTCTAGTGGAAGCCCATTTAGATTAACTTTCTCTGGTTCAGCATGGTAAACCTAACCAGTAAGCGCAAATTCAAACAGAACTATAAAAGAAACAGGTTTGAATCAAGCACCTATCTTATTCCCAATTGTCTCTTCAAAGTCCCGTCTCCAAAAACACTACAGTGAAGAACTCTACACAGCCTTAAGGCTTGAGAATACATTATTTAAGTAGTATATATATTCCGCTAGTTCTTTCCACCTAATAAAAAAAAAAAATCTTTCCCTTAATTTCTTTCCAGAGGCTTACAGATAATCCTATTATTAGTTGACAAGTCACTTTAAAATGCCCTACTCCCAAACATGAGGCATGGCCACAACCACCTTTCTCTCCAAATTTAAAATATTTGAAAGCTGTTATCAGAACACAATGCCATAGCAGCTAGCAAAACAACTCCTCAAAGGTTACACTGCACACTTCCCTTTTCTCTTCAATATAATATTAAGACTGCTTAAGTTTCTACTCACAATTTTCAAGATTCGACAGGAGAATGAAAATATGACTTTGATTCATGCGATTTTTATGAAAAGCTTACTTTCTTAAATAACAACAAATTGCGCACTTCATACAAACTCTGTTTCCTCAGATTTTACCAGCAATAATCCATACCTCCTGCAACCCTGACTTTCTGATCTGTTGAAAAAACTCTTCCAACTCTTCTATCACCAAACTCAAGGTACTGTTGCAGATGCAAAACCCCTGGAAAAGTCACGTAAGGGCACAAAAGACTGATTCACTGTGACTGACAATTCAAGCTCTGCCTCTTGGGATACAGAACACTGCTTATTAATCCCCAAAATAATTTTCAATAAAGCTTATGCATTTTCTCAGGTAACTGTTACACCCATCCATTTCTACAGAGCAAATGTGATGTCTTCTTGGTCTTTTTTACAGCTCCAATCCCCACACCCCCCTGATCTTCAAGTTGAAAACTACAAATAAGGAATATAACAGCAAAAAGAATGAACGATGGGCTAGTCTTCTCACAGTGGTGAAGAATATATGAATATAATTAATTTCACAGCAGAGAAATCATCTACACAAATATAGTACTACAAACTTTTATTTGTCTGAACAAGTGTCACTAGTTATATAGCAGATGATTCTTTCATTTTTGGAGTTTCTTTCTCTCTTGATGGATCACAAAGCGCCATACCAACAGCAATCTGAACCTCAGAAGCGTGTTTTAGCTAGAAAGATGCTGAAAGGATAACAGGTGAGTCACATCTTTTTATGATAATAATGGCAAAGGATGAACAACTCCAACTAAGAACACCGTGGCAGACAATTATTCTTGCAAAGGCAGCAAGAGAGTTCAATGCATGGCCGAACTGAGAAACCCCAGCAGCTTTAAACATCTCATCTGACTGCCTGACCCAGCAAAACGCACACACTGCCACACACACCTGAAACAAGGCAGTCAATCAGAGGAGTTCTGCATCTTCACATTACTTCATATTTATTATCTACTAGATCAGAGATTTAAGATACCTAATGTACATCAAAAAGTAATAGACGTTTTCATACCACCTGATCTCCAGGGTTTGTAAACAAGCCCATTAACCTTTAATGTATCAGCAGTATAGGCAGATGTGGTTTCTTTCAGAGATATGCAGCCAAACGCAGCAACCTCTGACCAGTAAAATTCCCAACTACGTCTAGACCTTTGGCACACAACGAAAACGGTCACTGATGTGTTTTATGTATTTTTAGCAACAGTTTACCTGAGTAAACACGGGAAGATTTAACCCAAGACCAGCCAGCCAGATGCAGGGCAAATTTAGTGCCAGGTCCCTACATCTGTGTGGGTATCACTGATACATAAAACTTCATCGTTTCAGAAAGCACGTAAGGGTGTTACCTTTCTGGACGTGGATGATGTCTGGAAAGTTGGCCAAATGCCCCTGATACAGCGCTAACAAATCCATCACAGGATCTAGGTCCTGCCGGGGCTGATCTGCAAAGAGGTCCCCGATGGCGTCGTAGGCTTCTGCAGTGAAGGCTATGGCTTGGTTGAGGCCAGCTGAAAAGGCCTGCTGGTCCAGCTCAAACGCCTGACTGAGGCACTTAAAGGAGTGCCCCACCTTCTGATATTCCTTCTTGAAACCAGTGACTTGTTTGCGGGCAAACTCGTTGGCCGTGTGATTAAGCTGCAGGGCGCTCTCGTCCATCTTCTTCGTGAAGGCTTTGAAGCCATCCACCTGGCTTTCCACCTCCTGCAAGTCCAGGCTGGCCCCAGGGCCCGTGGGGACACTGATGGTCAAGAAAAAGTTGGCACCCACCATCTCATCCTTTTCAGCCTTGCGCTTGCCTTGTTTCCAGGCCTTCTCATCCGTGCTGGGACAGGTGAGGAAGTGCTGGAAGGCATCGCACTGAGCCAGCACGGGGTGGCTGCACATGTGGTCCATCCACCAGGCCAGGCCTTTGCGACGTTTGGAGATGAAGTCCTCCTCGAAGCGGCCGGTGGCCTGCTTCTCCGGCAAGTGGGGCACGGAGATGACGGGGAACTTCTCGGCCAGCCGCCCGTAGAGCCAGTCAAAGTGCTTGTAGCGGCGGTGCACCTGCTGCCCGGTGTGGCTGGGCACCAGCTTGTAGGCGATGTAGCTCTTCATGCCCTTGAACTTGGTCTGCTTGGTGGGGTCCTCGATGGAGCACTGGAAAGGGTAGGGGTTCTCCTGCCACTCGGGACCCCGGGGTCCCAGCACCACGCACAGCTTGTCCCCGTCCTTCACGAAGCCGGACGCCTCGCCCAGCACGAAGGCCTCCCCGCCGGACTTGACGAAGGTGGAGAAGCGGTTGAGGTTGCGGCTCACCGTGGCCGAGCTCTTGGCGCCACCGCCGCCGCCGCTGCCGGGCGGGTGCGGGTGACCGGCCGGGTGGCCACCGCGGGAGCCCAGGGACAGCTCGGACCGGGTGGACATGCGGTAGCGGCCGGAGGCCCCGCCGCCCGCCGCCTCGTAGTCGGGGTAGGAGCTGCCCAGGGCGCCCGGCTCGTCGGCCACGGTGGAGCTGTCGTCCCAGTCGTCGTCCCAGTCGTCATCGCTGCCCTGGCTGGGCTGGTAGGAGCCGCCGTAGGGCGCCGGCGGGAAGGGGAAGCCGGCGGCGGCGGCGGCGGGGGGCAGCGGGAGGGGCTCGGGCGCCGCCGCCGGCGGGGGCTGCTG
>VUYV01000098.1:1493832-1534755 GCA_008711295.1 Anarhynchus alexandrinus
GGGGGCGGCAGCGGCTCGAAGCCGCCGGCGGGGAGGTTGGCGTAGCGGGCGGGCGGCGGCGGCTCGGCGGCGGGGGCGCGGATGACCTGCACGTAGGAGGCCGGGAAGAGGCCGCGGTCGCCGCGGCTGTTGACGCCCTCCAGCCAGCCCTCGATGTCCTGCTCGCTGCAGAGGCTCAGCACCTCGTGCTCCCGCAGCGAGATCTCCCCCGGGTTCTCCGACCTGAAGTCGTACAGCGCCCGGGCCCGCAGCGCCATGGCCCCGCCGCCCCTTCCCCCCCAGCGCCAGCCCGCGGGGAGCTGGGGGGGGGGTTCCCCGCCGCCGCGGTGCCGCCGNGCGCGGGGGCCGGGCCGGCGGCCGTCCCACGTCGCCAGTTTCGCTAATCCAGAGCCGAGAGGCAGGGCGGAGGAGCCGAGCCCAGAGCGGCCGCCCCCATCGATGGGCCCGGCCCGCCCCTTCCCTTCCATTCCTTTCCCTTCAATTCCCTTCTCTTCCCTTTCTTTCCCTTCCCGCCCCCTGGCGTCCGACCGCCCGGGTCGTTTCCCCTCATATCTCCTGTGGCACCTGGACCGGCGTTGCCTGGTCCCCTGGATGCCATCTGTGAGCTCTCTTTGGATCCCTGGGTGCACATTTCTCCCCAGATTTGAGCCTGTTGGCGGACAATTAGAGAGGAGTTCTCCGGAGGAGCCGTGCTGGTTTGGTGCCCGGTTCTTCGCGAAGCGTCCTACCAGAGAACGCAGCTCCTGCTCATTGCTCTGGTGGAGTTCAAAGTGTACGTTGCTTCTCAAAGGTCTTTGTGGCAAATAATTCGCCTTCATCCAGGCGCCACTGGAATTACCTGGGATCCACTGGCATGCTGCAAGACCCACTGCTTGCGTTCATGGCTGCTGTTGGTGCTTAGTACCTGCGTTCTGCTGGTGGTCACTTTTTTCTTCTGACCTTCATTTTCCCAATGTTATTGCACATATTATCACAGTGCCTTTCTGTTACTGTTGCGTGGCTTGTGTGCTTAACATTTTTTTAATATATGAGCTCACCCTAACCTAGCATGTTAGCCCCAAATTCCTTCATTGCTTAACTCTGGAAGTCTGTTTTAATTACCTGATACCAATAGGGCCCAAAGAACCACATAGTTCAGCACACAACCAGCTCCTCAGTGGCCAGCCCAGTGGAACACGTTCATGTTGCATCACCTGTGCCACTATCTCCAAACCCAAGCACTAAATTTGGAACAGCAAGTTTACGGGAAGCAATTCTGAGTATCAACATCAGTGCTAAAGCGAGAACCATCAATCTTCTCCCGAGAGAGAGCTGGCAGCTGCCCAGGATGGTGCAGCTGAACACGTTGACTTCAGACATCTCTATCAAAGCTTCTGGGTTTCCCTGCCAGCTCACTTGGTACTGGTGGGAGCACCCCAACCTGGCCTGGTCTCCATTAACGCCCCAACAGGCTCTGAGGTGTTCCTCAAGCCGTGCATCAGCATCCATCAGCACTCTTAGAACTGCCAAAGCTCATTGTCCGTCCAGGCTAGTGACTATCAGCATTCTTCTGCTGCAGCTGGTGCGCTGTCAGCATCTGCCTTCGATGCAGATGTCGTTCACTTCTGCCAAATGGAGAGAGATTGCCATGGAACCTGATCCACAGTCCGATGTGCTGCCCTCCACCCATGTGGCTGACCTAGAGTAAGGACTAAAACGGGGTAGATGTGGATCAGGTTAACTTGGTCTGAGATTTCATCCCAAATTCTGACTGCTGCAAGTCAAGGTAAGTCACTGGGGTTTTTTTTATTCCTTCCAGAGTTAACTCCGAACATTGATCTGGACAGTCTTGTGCATTCATGTGAATCCTCACAGGTTAAACTGCAGGAAAATTAGCTCCTGATCTGCCTTTACTATACCACTTATTGTTCTAGATATATTTTACTGCACCTGATTCAACTCCTTTCCCAAACTTTTCAGTCCTATTCATCTTAACTTCAATGTCCTTAATCATTAATGTTGTTTCCTCTGAAATAGTCTTTCTTTCCTGTGAGATGATCACTACTGGAAATGATGCTGACTACTTGATTTGTGTAAATAGATACATTTAAGATTTGCTTTCATTGAACAACCTGGAGTGGCAAACAAGATGCCTCGCGCAGCTCCAAAGCCAGTTCAGGAATGTTTTTTTGCTACTCCACGGGGTCGTGCTGATGCCTGTCAGGCTGCGGCTGTCATGGCCAGGGCAGGACGAAGGGACAACGTCGAGCTGGGCACCCATCTTACTTCCCTGGGTGCAGGGGTGGAGGTGGCAGCTGTCCTGCTTCCCCCTGTCCCCCTTAGCGCATTGGATCTGATGTTTTCTTGGTAAGTACTGGCTCAGTATTTGTATCTCAAATGGATGCAAGCAAAGGCATCATGTTCAACAGGTGCAAAAACTGGTACCAGGACAATAGAAGGCGTAAGATCTGTAAAGCTAATGAAAATACTATTTCTTAAATAAATGTGTAGTGAAGTCGTTATCCTCTAAAATCTTCAAGTTTTATCTTGAGATTATAACAAAAATTAAGTTAGGTGACATTGGGTCATGGTTTTCAGACACTAACGCCATCAATAAGGCAAAATTATGAAAGGAAAAAGTGTGTTATATTATTTCCCTAGTGGACAAAACTGCAAAGAGAATTTGGAACAATAACAAGGTTGTTGTTTCCTTCTTTCTCCCACCAGTGAGCCAACTCTGATTACCACTGTGTGCAGGCACTCTGTTGTGGATGTTAAAATTAACATTTTTAAAAACTCAACTATTATTTTCAAGAAAACCAACCTGCAAAATTAGAAGCCACCCTAGAAAACATTTTTAAAGGGTTTGAAGAAACCAGCTTCTTCGGCCCTCGGTAACCATCTACAGTGCCACTTAGAAGAGCTGGATGGATTGAGCTTTTTTTCTTGTTGTACAGGCTAGCAGAGGCAAGGATTTCGAAGTAAGACTAGCACATGTTGGCTTACAACATTTCAGCTGCGCAAAGCATGTATCTGAATGCATTGCTTTGTCAGGAGTTTCTACCATCTTATTGGGAACTGAAATTTCAGAGTCCAAGGGAATGTTATTGCAATCCTATAGAGACTGACAATCTATAAGTCAGTGAATACATTTATTATTTAATGTGTCCCTAAGCATTTGTAGTTTGGGGGGTGAAACGGAAAGTCAAACTTAAGTCCAATGCCTACCGATGTCTGTGCATGGGATATCTCATTGTTTTGGTTCGGAGTTGGGCATCTCAAGGCTCCTGAGAATATAGATGAAAGAGCTGTTTGTAAGCAGCATGGTTTATTTTTCTGCTTAGTTGCAGAAGCTGAAAATAAAAATAAAAAAAAATTGGAACATTTTGGGGAAAAGGTAAGGATTTTAGGCTATCTTGAATTAGGAAAAGGTTGAATGAGTAGAGGCTCTGAAACCAAAAATAGTAAAAGTGTGTATCACCCCTGTGTAACTTTTCCTTGAAGCCCCCACATTTTTCCTTCTTTATTTTGTTAATTTTCCTCTGTGCTATCGCTTTGCTGGTTTACTAAGAAAAGCAAAGTGATTTTCCATGAGAGAAGATGAAGCTCTGGTGGCACTTAACCTTTTCATTATGATGATACCCTTTGTGGGCCCTGCAAAAACTGTGTGTCTGGATATTGAACAATGTGCTAGTAGGAAAGACTGAATAATGCAAATATCATTTCTAAGAGCAAACTCAGTCAAGTGCTTACTCAGTATGTGATTTTTGTTGTTGTTGCTGTTTGTGTTCTATCTCTAGATGATTTTGTTTTGCTGGTGGTGCTATCTCATCATAACTTGAAATAACTCTAATTGTTTTAAACTATAGGGATGGATAATAAATTTCATTTAAAAGGGCTATAAACTGTTTTTCTTCCATTTCTACATCATCTGTAACTGGAATGTCGCAGTTCAGTGTGCCTGGCAGGGCTGCCACTAGAGGGCACGAAATGATTTTAAACACTGAAGTTACCATACTAAAAGCAAGTAAAGACTGAACTCACAAGACAGTGAAAAAAATGCAATAAGTGCGACAAATACGTTATTATAGGGGTATTTTTTTCAGTTTCTAAAAGATCAAATATGATTAGGTTTTAAATGTTTTGTAAAATTATACTTGAAAACATAAAACAGGTATCAGAAATGGAGACGCTTTATCGTGTGCTATGGAATTTAGGAAAAGACGCAGTGGGATTTAGGAGGAAACAAAATATTTTTCAAACAGGAACACAAATTGAACACAAATTGCATAGCTTTTTGTCAAACTGTGTTGTGTAAAATTAGAGATAATTGAGCAGAAATGCTGAGGCTCTTGTTTCACCTTTGAGATATGTGTTAGCTATCTCAGCCCCAGTCTGTGTAATAAATGGCTGTTACACAGAAATTCTCAACCCTCCATCTAATATTGCTTGGAATGCATGTCTGTCTCCATTCCCTGTCTGAAGAGATAATGTTTCATAACCGTCTAAGGATGCTGTCAAGATAAATCCATTATGTATGCAGTTCTTCCATGCTGCGGCAGTGGGGGTATGTGCTAGACAGGCATTCTGATGGTGCTGAGAGTCTTTTGTGGTTACAGATGAATGGGCCCGTGTCAACTGCTAGTCCCTTGATGTGCATACAGGCAGAATTTACCTACAAAAGGTAAAGACTGAGACACAGCAACAGAGGATGCATGAGCCTGCTGTGCTTTACCCTAAGCTGCACAAGTCCTTGAGGAGTAACCTCAGTCTTATATATTGCAATCCAATACCTTTCATGATAACAAACATTTTATAGAAAGCAAGGCTGTGAGCTAACCGGGTGACTGGTAGGGAAATCCAGGTGAGGCCAACGTTATGTCCACATGCCGTATAAATGTGACATGAAAATAAAGTTATCTCAGAAATAAGCCCATTGTATAGGATGAATAAAATACAGTATAGCAGGAATGAAGGACTGAGCATTCATTCATTTCCCACAGGAAGGTATCACAGAATCACTGAATGGTTAGGGTTGGAAGGGACCTCTGGAGATCATCTAGCGCAACCCTCCTGCCAGAGCAGGGTCACCTACAGCAGGTTGCATAGGACGGCGTCCAGGCAGGTTTGGAATGTCTCCAGAGTGGGAGACTCCACCACCTCTCTGGGCAACCTGTGCCAGAGCTCTGCCACCCTTAAAGTAAAGAAGTTCTTCCTCATGTTAAGATGGAGCTTCCTATATTCAAGTTTATGCCCGTTACCTCTTGTCCTGTCACTGGGCACCACTGAAAAAAGACTGTTCCCATCCCCCTGGCACCCTCCCTTTAAGTATTTATAAGTATTGATAAGATCCCCCCTCAGTCTTCTTTCCTCTAGTCTAAAAAGACCCAAGTCCCTCAGCCTTTCCTCGTAAGAGAGATGTTCCAAGCCCCTAATCATCTTTGTAGGCCTTTGCTGGACCCTTTCCAGAAGTTCCCTGTCTTTCTTGAATCAGGGAGCCCAGAACTGGACACAATACTCCAGATGCGGCCTCACCAGGGCAGAGTAGAGGGGGAGGATGACCTCCCTCAACGTGCTGGCCACACTCTTCTTGATGCACCCCAGGATGCCATTGGCCTTCTTGGCCACATGGGCACATTGCTGCCTCATGGTCATCCTGTTGTCCACCAGGACTCCCTCACCCAGGACAGAGAAGTTGCAGAGGGGACCTCCTTAGTGGGCTCTGTGCCTGTGTTAACCCTGTGGTTTATCATGGGAAAGTGAGTGCTGCTGGGTTCTAGAAATCCATGGGACTTGAGTTCTTTTGGCTGAAGAGGTTCACATCAACTCTGAATTTGCTCTGGCCCTGTGAGAGAGGTGGCTGGCAGTGGCTGACCTCAGGGTGAAGGAATAGTCACTGGCAGCTCCTCAGTTATACCTGTCAATTGATCAAGAAGGATGAGCCTTAACTCAACTTGACATGTCTATGAGTTTTTGCTGTCCATTGTCGAACCTTATGAGAGTGAATTCTCAGTCTCAGCCTGGAAACCAGAACAAGTTCTCACTAACTTAGGCAGCAGACCAATTTCAATGGCAGTTTGGCTGTCAAAGTATCTTTCATTCTCTCAGTGCTTGCGTTTAAGCTGAGACACTGCATTCTGCTAGCAGGAGGCAGTGACGTTAAATTCTAAGTGAGACTGCTGCCTTATCTTCAAGGAGAAAAATTTAGCTTGTGTTGTTGCTTGAGGACATGGAGTACAGAAAGGATGGACAAAGAGGTGCTTATGGTGTCTGTGTCAGCTCAAGAGATGAGGAGTTCTGAGAAGCCTGATGACTGAAACCGGCATCAAGTTACTTTAAGGTAAACGGTTTAGCTTCTGGGTTTTGCTGGTCTTTTGGCAAACATAGAGGCCTGCAAAGGAGGAGGTGGTGAAGAAGGTTCCTGCTGTACTTGCTTTGGGCTCTGTGTTGATGAGAAGGTGAATGGTATGAATTCCTTATCACAGGTGGTGCAGCCTGTCGCTTCCTTATTAAACCCTTGTTTCAAAAGGGATTTCAGTGCTGGAGACATACTGGAGACATATGGGCATCCCATACCATTAGTGAGATGTTAAGAGATGATAATTTCCTAATAGAAACAGTGTCACAACCTCCCTGTGGTCATTCTGTATGCATTTAGAAGAATGTTTTATTAGCTAGCCATAAATACAGAACTGTATTCATATAAGACAGATTATCTGAATTTAAAATATATTGTTATAAAAGGGCAAATGAAAGTAGAAATGGAAAAATTAACAAGTTGGTAGCAAACGAAATTGATAGTTTTGAGAAAAGGCTAAAGGTATGTTAAAAATTGTGTGACCAGTGGGACAGCAGGCAGGACTTCCTCAGCAAGAAACAAAATCCTAACAATAGTTTAGATGAGTATGGGGTGAAGATGACAAAACTGCCAATGGTGATACAGGAGAGAGATTAAATATATCCACGGTTATTCAATAAATACTTCTGCGCTGTATGTGGAAAAAATATATTCACAGTTTTTCATGTCGATGAATTCCTTTGTGTTCTATTAGTAACTAAAGAGGGTGTTTAGCAGCAGGTGTTAAACTTTTATATCTCTGTAACGCAAAACATGAGGATAGGAAAAAGACTGCCCCAAGAGCTGTCCAGACTATTACATTTAGTTTCAGGGTAAAATTTATATCACTGAGCAAATCTCAGAGGGGTAGGGAAAACCTGCTCTTTGTTGGCCATGGTGGTTATTAACACTTAACAATTTGTGGAGGGATGTGATGAATATTCCATCAGCTGAAGTCTTTAAATAAAGATTGGCTGTCTTACTTAGATATCTGTTCTTTTTCAGACCTATTATGGGCTTCATGAGGAAATTACCAAGTGAGATGATGTGTGCTGTGTTCAGGGGATCACACTGGGGATCATCACTGATCCTCCCGACCTTTAAACATATAAATCTGGAAACCTTAACTGTCTCCACACTGTAACCATTTCAGGCTGAAGTTTCTAGAAGGTCTCAGATAAATATTGTGATGGCTAGTATGATACAATGGGTCTCAGAGTTCACATTTCTGCATGCATTTGCCTCAGAGTCTACCAATCTACATTGAGTCCCTATCAGTTTCACTCCAGGATCAAGCCCTAAGGCAGAGACTGTATTTATGGTGCATCTTGTATGATACATACTGATCATGACACCAGGACTTGGATAACTGTGGTAAAGCTACAAAAAATATACTTGAAATACTATTAAAATGCATATAGCTTTCAGCACTGCAGGTAGCTCATGAGTTTCCGTCTGCCTTGTAAGACAGAGTACAAGAATTATGTTTCTATTTGTCAAACCACACTCTGAAAATAATTTCCCTTCATTAATTTTTCATTATAGCTATGATGTAATGCTATCGCTTTTAGTTAAAACTTGGACTTATTTAAACCCAACATCCAAATTCAAAATCAGCTCATTCACAGACAAAAGATACGCCTGCTCTTAGTGCCTACACCACTGCGCTGCTGCGGTGCCTGTGGAACAGCTAACTCCAGTGTCCAGGCTAAGAGGAGAGCAGGTTATCCTGGAAAATAAGGAGTGGAACTAGTAATAAAGGAATTATTGCCACTGGAAGGCAAAACGTCTTGGGATCCCATGTAACCTCTCGTGTGGGGTCACACACACACACAGAACCACTCATGTGGTCCTGTTTGGACATCTGAATCGGCTGCAGGAGCCACCAGCTCAGCTCTGCTCTGCATCGGTGCTGTGGTGGGACAGAGCAAGGTGCCAGTCAGCCCTGGAGGCTGCATGGCGGCACCTGAATGAGGAAGTTGTGCTGGATCAAACCAACTCCATGCAGAGCCAGCGAGAGGGATGACTGCACATGTTGACGAGTTTACAGTGAATCAGTCAGCCAGCCTGAGCTCATGAGGACTTGACTGTAGAAACGGTGGGGTGGGTAGTTTGGATAGAGCACTCACATTTTAACTCCCATGTCACCCAACTCTGCTAGGAGTAAGTGAAATTTTGGGAGATTCTGCCATGGTATCTCTGCCTACATGATGACAACGTACAATTAATGGATGGGAGAATTGAAGGGACGTGCAACTGGAAGGAAATGTGGCTGAAGATAGTAGGTGACTTAGTCTTTCATCCTAGCACACCAAGGTTTTAGACCATGTATGGTATTTCTTTTCTGTTAACAACATAAATTTTTTGAAGTAATTTTGAAATGTCTTTCTCAGCCCTTAAAAATGCTCATTTTATCAATAAGTCAAATAATTCTCATAGGTTTAAATATTATACCTTAAAATCTTTATATATATGTGTGTGTGTGTGTGTGTATGTGTGTGTATATATATTTTCTGAACCAGTTGGAGTGTTTCTCCATCCTTGCCTGAGACACCCCTGGTGGGCTTCCTTGCTGGCTACATGCCGAGGCCCACCCTAGTCCTACGGTTTTCCGTCTCCTCTCCGTACCCAGACCTGCCTGCTGCTGCTTGTGTTAGCTGGCAGGGCTCGGGAGCAGCGTGCTTCGTCAGCAGAAGAGGGGTGCTGGCTGGGATCGGGGCCAGCCCAAAGCACAGTAAAGGAGGAGCCCACCGAAGAGCACGAGAGGAACTGTAAATGATTCTCTGCTTGCATCAGTCGTTCTTGTGCAAGCAGCTACTAGACATACTTCCCCCTGAAAATGCTGGTATCAGCGGTATTGCCCTGTGGCTGAAGAGTGGGTCTTTTTAAGGAGATTGATGGGATTCGTGGTGAGGCTACAGCCCACCGTGGCATGGAGAGCTGAGACCCCCACAACAGCACTAACCTGGACGGGGAGTCCTGAGCTGTAGTGCCATGTTTCTCCTGTCTCTCTGTCTGTAAAAGTATTTTTAATAAGGGATGATTTTTTAGCCTGAGCACAGCAATGGGCAGTCCAGGATTTCTGGACCTGAGCTGGCACAGAGGGACAGTACTTCTGGCTCCAGAGTTAACACGAGTGGGGCCAGCTCAGGTGTCTCCGATGTGACATCCTGGTCTAAGTCCTTAGACTTATCCCCTGTGTTCGCACTGTAGAGCCGCTGAGATGCTCTGCTCTGGATGACAGGGGCCAGCTGTTGTCTCTGGTAGTCAGCAAGACAGAGCTCGGCGTCTCTTTCAAACAAGAGAAGGTACACCCAGTACTTTCAGAAATATTCCTACTTCCATTAAAAGCCAAATCTTGTAGCGTTACTCAGATGAAAAAGCACATTTTGATTCCTGGCTAGGAACTGAGTAAGGAATGCAAGCCCTAACCCTTCTTAGAGGGAATGTTACCACCATGATACCCCAGGGGTTCCCTTTCTCTTTTCCAGTGCCCAGGGCTGTAGCTGAGCAGTTACTGAGTGACGGATGGGTGTCATGTCAGCCTTGGTTCACTGCGCCACAGGTATCGGATTGTCTAGAGAAGTCTCAGATGCCCTGGCTGCAGCAGAAACTATAAAAAGGCAACAAGTCCAAGGCATTTGTGGGTTTTCTGCCCACATGGATTGCATGGAAACGTGTGTTTGTTACCTCGCTTTTGGAGACTAGTGTTGATATTGAGACATTTTCCTCTTCTATGAAAGCATTTTTCACAGTGCATAGATTCATGCATGAAATCATCTTTATCCATTTGCAGGAGCAGTCTGATCAATTACGAAGGTAATCCTTCGCTGATGGAAAATGAGAAGGCTGCGTAACACTTGCTCTGCAGGGCTTGCAGCAGCATCTATTGCTTATTCTGGGCCAGGATTTTGTTGGCAGACAATATCAGGGTTCTTACTTTAACCACATCAGCATGTCTTCAACCTGTCTTAAGCTGTATCTGTTCTGAAATCCTTTGCTGTTGATAAATTTCTCATCCTACTGTCCATGAGCACTATTAGCAGTTTTCTCCGTGACAGTCACATTCAGTTCTAATCAGATTATAACAGTAAAACATCACATATGATATGTGAAAACAGCTCTTTCCAGACAATTTGGAAACGCTCTGCCAAGTACTTTGAGACTGTTCTGGTAAACACATAAAAATCATTCATCCGAGAGCTTTGAATAAACTGCCACTAAAAAAAAAAAAAAGAGAGAAGCACTTTTCTCTGTGTTGTTCTTGGTGCTCAAACGCAGGAAGCCAGCGGCAGGCCCACACTCCAATGCGGTCCCCGTTACAGGAGCACTGGGGTGCCAGGCCAGGGAAAGTTCCCAGTCACCAAGGAGCACGGATGTAGGCTTTTGTAAAGCTCTGGGTACAAGAGAAGGTAAAATCCACCTGGGTACATCCCTGCCATGTTTGGGTCAGCATGTTCCAGTGGTTTCTGACTGGTGATGTTGTAAGTACAGACCTGGGCACGGAGTGGTGGGAAGAGACCTATGATATAGGCCAGGCAAATGCCAAATTCTCCACCTAGTTTTGTGAGGCAGGCCCGCGTACATAAGCAGGGCTGTGTGTAACCATGGCATTAGCATAGATAGAACAGACGATACAATTTTGGCTGTCTGGTCTAATTCCTTGCCAAGTTTCCAGTAGTTTAATCATGATCTAATTTGAAATAATTAAATCAGTTATGTTTTTTTAGAACTGCCTTTTCATCTCTAGGGCTATGAATACCATCACTGCAATCATAGCTAGAATAATTTTTATAATAACCTATAATTTTAAGTGATCAAATTTATGAAATCCTCTGTAAACAAAAATCACTAAAGCAGGTTACTGACTGGTGATCCTGAACTCTATCCAAACAGTTGTGCCATAAGGTGATGTGGAAACCATGGGTCTAAACCTGTGAGCTTTTTAAAGTTGCAGTGTAAAGTTTAAATCCAGACCTCTATCTCGAATTCATTTTTTTAAATCCATGTTACATCTTCCATCAGATTCCTGGCTGAGGAAGCTTCTTGACCTAGAAGTGTTGAAAATCTAGATCTGATTTTCTAGCGTGATTGTTTATTATCTTAAACCAATACACAAATTAAACACTGGTAATATGAGGGAAAAGTGTGGGTTGAGTGGAAATGTAGGGATATATGTTTTATATTTGGTTTGGTTTGTTAGAAAACATTAGGTTCTTGATTTCTGCTCTATTGAAAAAATAAAATAATTGCACATGCTGGAAATTTACAATCCAGACCTTATTCTGCATTTCTTGTACTATTTCCTTGTGATTTTTAGCATAAATAATAAATAAAATGCAAGAATTGGACTACCCACTTTTCTAAAGTCAATTGCTTCAAATATCTTCAAGTCTAAACAACCATGACATAAATCTTTCTAATCAATGGTCATGTGCAGGTGTACAAACTTAGGGCTTTCATTTTCAACTAAAGGAACTCTCTGGCTTCAGCTAGCGAAAGCCTGGGTTTTGCTCATCAGATTTTTCTCATATTCTTAAAATTGTATTTGTGTTCAGTTTCATTTGAATATGTTTTTGATTTGTCCAAACAGCAGATGGCTATCATAAAGAGTCTGTATTTAACTTGGCACTTTCCATTGCACATTCCTTTACTATTCATAGCACACCAGTCATACTCATCTCTAGTACACATAAAAGGAGGCAGTTTGACTTGCAGCTGCAGATCTCCTCAAATGTTTAAGTATTTACAAACTCACTCACAGCATATTTCTTTTTAATGTTGAGAAGACCAGATAGTCGATATAATGGGTGGACTTTTTTTTCATCTCTACCATTCTCATGAAATGAGAGACACAGGGATAGAAATTAAACCTGTGTCTGTAGTGAGGAACCTCTGCACTCAAAATTAGATTAATGTAGAGCCCACATACATATGGGGAGAGTGGGACGATATGCAGGCAGAAAAATTTGCTCTTGAAGACACAGTTGTGGGATCTCAGCCTAAACTGTCGAGCAACACGAAGAACAAAATAGTCATCTCATTGAACAACAAGACTACCTAAAATGCATAAGAATAAAGGCATCTATGCTAGACTAATGCCTTTTTATTACCGGGGTTTTACGAGGAAGAATTTTATACTTTTTTGAGTATTTGTAAGCAATATATTTCTTCTTCAGTTGCTGATCAATAGCAGAATATGTTAAACAAAACCAATTTTCTAAATGTCTTTGAATGTTTTCTTTCAAATTAATTTGTCTTTGACAGAAAGTATAATTTCTACTTACTATGTTTTCAAGCAAATATAGTCAGCGATTATTCTTTCTTCTTACAGTTTCAAACATGCAACACACTTCTAAAGAGTAATATCTCAATGGTTTTGTGTATACAAGTTCGAACTGTGGAAATATTTTTTTTCCTTGATAGTATCATTCGTATTGTGTGCTTTTCCAGAGCCTAAGAAAAAAGAATTTAATCTCAAAAATTAGAAAACAAATGTTTTAGTACATAAATTAAATTTCCGAAAGACTCACCACCTGTCTATTTCTTCTTTAATGATTATGACTATGTATGACAAATGCTTATTCCTTAGAAATACAACTCCTCCTGCAGAACTCATAAATGTGCTTTATTTTCAATATGTTATCAAATAGAGGTGGTTTTTTTCTCTTGCTGTGATTAGCCTAAATTTTCTACTGTTCAAAAAGCCTGGCTTTCCAACACATATGTAGCTGGAGGCAAGCAGTCTAACATTTCACATCAAACAATAAACTCAGCATACTGAAAAAGATAGACAAAGATTTTCCTTTACTGTAATATAAATGCGGCCACATGCTTACTGCGCTCTACAGCATTGCTTGAATTATGTTATTTTGTTATATTAAGAATGATTTTATCTCACCAATAAACTATGGACAAGGTTCTAATTCTTTCCCACTGAATTCTTCATCTCAACAACCAAAATGCCATCATGGCAGAAGAGCGCAGACAAGTCTTTGTTCTCCACTCCATTAGGTAATTTGTATTGTCTGGTAAAGCTTCTGGATACGAAACCGTGTTCGTCCATCCTGGGTCCGTGCTGAGCTTTGATCAGGAGCCAGCCTTCGAAAGTCTGAATGATGATATCTTCAGGGCGGAACTGCACAACGTCCAGCAGGACCTGAAAGCGCATGTTTTCCTCCTCCCGGCCGCTCTTCCCGGCCCCAGCTGTACTTTCTGCGATACACCTTCTGTCGCCCAGCGCAGCTGTAGAAGGGCCTGGCAAAGCGTATAAAAAGTGGTCCAGTTTGTGTGCTTCCAGCTCTTGGACAGCAAGCTGCTCTTGGTAGCGTACGGGAGTTTCCACCCAGTGTCTTATAACAGCTTCTGCCATTGCTGAGGCAGAAAGATAAGTCGCTGCTCCTGCGTCGCTTTGGGGAAGCTGCGGAGTCGGAGCAAACTCTTCCCAGCCGTACGCCTTACCAGCAGACTAGTTTATCAGTTGATGTCGCCTTTCCCTTTTAGCACAGGCAGAGCTTAACATTTAATGGGACGTGCTGTGCTGCAGCGCCAGGAGGCTTCTTTCATCTTTTATCCGCTGACAATAGAGCACTATTTATAGTGCTGGGGTCTTGAGTGGCTTCAACACATGCACAGCTTTCATGCGTAAGTAGTAAAAGCAAAATTTTAATGCACGACCAATTGTTGCAGTACTGTGCTCTTTGCCGTTATGTGTAATGAGCAAACAAACAATGTGAAAGATTCTTTGATTTAGATGGAAGTTCAATGATTCTGTGTTTCCCAGGGGTACACGGCAATAGATAAAAACCCTGTTATTTCTTCTAACTGAAATACAAAGTTACTGGGGGAAGGGATTTAATTAGCTGGACAGCAGGAATGGAGCAGATTTCAGGTTAGGTAAACTATAAAATTATCAAGTGCATTGGACGTTGTGCATAGGTGAAATGTGGGCATGGTTAACCATGTTATTGGCAGGAGGAGGGAACTGTAACCGTCCCTGCTGAAAGAAGGGGTGCCTGAAAGGCTGAGTCTGCAATCTTGGTGACCTACAAACACAGCAGAGCCTTCTCCAGCATGTCAGGGAGTCAGACTCAAGACTGCAGGGAAAATGACGGTGAAAGCTCGTGTTTCACAGCTTCCAGGAGAGGGCAGAGTTATTTTTGCCCAGCTGAATAGTAAAGACAACTCCAAATCCTTAATGGTATCACGTTGTCCCAGTAACCTTCATCTTCTGGGGCTTAACAGCTTGAATCTATGATCCCATCTACCGCATTTGTCTGGAGAGCAGGACTGGTGACCTCAAAGGCTCTCTGTGGCGTAATCTTATTGCTGCTCTGTGATCTCAGGGCAAATAATGCCTACACGTGTTAATAGTGCGGTTAACAAGACCTGAGAGGAAAGTGCAGTGAAAAGGGAAAAGCATTTCCAAATTTTAATACGTTTGCTCTAGCCCTCTAGCTGGGCTTTGTAATGTAAAGCAGAATGCAGTATGGCAACTGATGGTGAAAACTGTTTATTTCCCTCAGTTGCACTAACGGTAGAAATAATCAAACTCAATACTTTTATTTCTTCTTGTTTGGCTGTTGTTTTTCAGAGCTTTGTCTCTCTCTTGTCCTTACATCTTCCATTACCATGAAATTGGCAAATCAGTTTATGTGGGATCTTTGTTTGCTAATGGACTCATGGAGAAAGAGAATGTTGAATTTCGATACCTATCAGAAATGAACTAGTGTATTGAGTTGATAGCAGAGCAGCATTACCAGACATATCTATCATTAAGGTTCTAAGGTTGCTATTTTATTTTAGACTCATGAAGGCTGCATCGCAAGGTAAGGAAATTTTCAAAGGTAGATCAAAGGTTCAAGATCACTCACATTAATGGCCAACCATTTAATTGAGTATTGTGGGAAAGGAGAGTTATGCTACTTTAACTATTGGCTCTTCTCCTGTCAAACTGTCCTCCAGAAATCATTTAAAAATGCAATTCCAAATGTGTGGCTTGCTAAAATAGTGATAAAAATAACCTGGAGTGTTGCCCATTATCTGTTCAGCAGCTGTTTTCTGTTTTGCTAGCCAATGATCCACTTGATGAGGAAACTTTAACCCTGAAGTGAAGCAGTATGCCTGGTTGGTTGTGATATTATGCTTTTAGAGATTGGTGAAAGTTATTGCCATCCCTGCTGAATTCTGTGATGATAGCCTGACTTATTTTACTTCAATTTTGCACTTCATTAATAAATGTACTGTGCAGGAATACCGCATTCTTTTATTTTTTATTTTATTTTAATTATTCCCATCTTCTCTGGAGAAAGGTGAACTTGCCTATACTTACACTTTAAATGAAAACAGAAACCACCACCTCAGGGCAGCTCACTGTGAGACAGCTATATCTGTTCCCAGAAACAGTTGCATTAGTCTTTCAAATGTTAAGCGTATTTGGAACTGTCTGTCTGGTCTAATTAGCACAAAAGATGCTTTGAATGCCCTTTAAATTCATGTCATATGCAAAGCTCTACAGAAGTTCATAGGATCCCTTTCTACTCTGTAGGACAAGGAATCAGAAAGATTTTGGTAATGAAGTCAAGTAACCTCTTTTTGCTCTCCCATCGTGCTCTCTCTTCATTCCCAGTCCCCTCTTCTCTCTGTTTGCCACCTAAGGGCTCAGGAATTATCACAATATGTCTTATCTCTTTGTTGCTAACATGGAGAATGTGTCAACTGCAAAAAGAAAACACCCTTGAAATGCAAATGTCCCAGCAATTTAGGATGTATTTTCGAGCTTTCAAATTTAAATATGGACATGATGCTGCAATACCAGGGAACTTTTGATGCTTATGCTGCTGTACTCCTCAAATATCTATAGCACGCTCCAGCCAAGCAATGCATTTTAAAAACAGTTGGTTACTGAGGTCATTTTAAACCTTTGGAGCAGATCTAGCAGGAGCAGGATCGATGTCCTTCACTGCCAGCTTGGTGCCTTGGGTTTTCTTCCCCCGGTTTTCTATGCATGCAGAGGCCTTGCTCCGTGCTGCGCAGCGGGTGGGAAACCACTGACCGGCGTGGGAAGTATTGCAGAACCCTTATTTGCCAAACTGAAGTGAGGCAGTTAGTTATCGTGGCCTTGCAGTTGTCAGTTCATGCTCTCTTCTGCTGATTGCACATGTTTATAGCCTCAATATCTTTTGCGGATTTTTAAAGGAAAGGAATGGGATCATTGGCAACTTTCAATAGTTGGCTGGGAGGAACGCGGTGCCGGTATGAATGGGTCACACCGACATCTTGTGGTGAGACGAGAAAATAGCTGCGAAAAGAAAATCGCAGGCTGCCTGCTGTGTGCTAATGCCAGATATCGTCACCAGTCTGTGAAATACTTGTATGGAAAGACAAAGCAAAGCAAGAAAACTGCCGGATTTGTCTTCAAACAGGCTATTTTCAAGCTAATATGTTTCTTTCTCAGTATTTTGGAGGGGGGAGAAATAAATATTTGGTTCATAGAATCATAGAATGGTTTAGGTTGGAAACGACCTTAAAGATCATCTAGTTCCAACCCCCCTGCCATGGGCAGGGACATCTCCCACTAGACCAGGTTGCTCAAAGCCCAGTCCAGCCTGGCCTTGAACACTTCCAGGGATGGGGCAACCACAGCTCCTCTGGGCAACCTGTTCTACTGTGCCACCACCCAGACAGTAAAGAATTTCTTCCTTATATCTAATCTAAATCTACCCTCTTTCAGTTTAAAACCATTACCCCTCATCCTATCGCTGCACTCCCTGATAAAGAGTCCCTCCACATCTTTTCTGTAGGCCCCCTTTAAGTACTGGAAGACTGCTATATGGTTCTCCCCGGAGCCTTTTCTTATGCAGGCTGAACAACCCCAACTCTCTCAGCCCGTACTCCATAGGAGAGGTGCTCTAACCCTCTGATCATCTTCATGGCCCTCCTCTGGACACGCTCCAACAGGTCCATGTCCTTCTTATGTTGGGGACTCCAGAGCTGGACGCAGTACTCCAGGTGGGTCTCACCAGAGTGGAGCAGAGGGGCAGAATCACCTCCCTTGACCTGCTAGCCACGCTTCTTTTGATGAAGCCCAGGATGCAGTTGGCCTTCTGGGCTGCAAGCACACATTGTCAGCTCACGTTGAGCTTCTTCATCAACAACACCCCCAAGTCCTTCTCCTCAGGGCTGCTCTCAATCCATTCTTCACCCAGCCTGTATTTGTGCTTGGGATTGCCCCGACCCAGGCACAGGACCCTGCACGTGGTCTGGTTGAATTTCATGAGGTTCACACAGGCCCACTTCTCAAGCCTGTCCGTGTCCCTCCGGATGGCATCCCTTCCCTCCAGCGTGTTGACCACTCCACACAGCTTGGTGTTGTCAGCAAACTTGCTGAGGGTGCACTCAGTCCCAACATCCATGTCACCAACAAAGATGTTAAACAGTACTGGTCCCAGTACTGACCACTGACGAATGCCACTCATCACTGCTCGCTACTTGGACATCGAGCCATTGACTGCATCTCTTTGAGTGTGACCATCCAGCCAATTTTTTATCCACCAAGTGGACATCCGTGAAATCCATGTGTCTCCAATTTAGAGACAAGGATGTTGTGTGTGACAGTGTCAAATGCTTTGCACAAGTCCAGGTAGATGATGTCAGTTGCTCTTTCCTTATCCAGCAATGCTGTAAGGCCGTCACAGAAGGCCACCAAATTTGTCAGGCATGATTTGCCCTTAGTGAAGCCGTGTTGGCTGTCACCATGGAAAGCCCAATTTTCCATGTCATCATAGGAAGCTATTAGTGTTGAACTCATGGAAAATAAAAAAAGCAGGCATCCTGGTAAAGCTGTATTGTAAATTGCAAAAATGTATGGTGCACAAACTCATGAGAATAACATATTTTTGATGGTACGTTAAATACAGGTGCATCCTGCTTGGCACAACTTTAAAACAATAGATTGCCTTGTTGCAATTCTCTGCATGCTTGATTCCCCAAAAAGAAGTATGTACTTCAACGATCATTGAAATTCAGTAACTACTGAAAGGGGGAAAAAGTGAAAAAGCTGGCAGGATGAAGTGAACAAGACTTCTTCTAGCAAAAGCTAACAGGCTAAATTCAAATGACAGCTGGATAACTATCCAAAAGAATTTAGGCAGAGAACTGCAATTACTTTTACCCAAGGACGCCACACATGATCTACTTCACATGTTGGTCAAAAGAGGTGCTGTCACATCAGACTTGGCAATACGTAAGAAACGTAAGGAAGAGTAGGACTTTTTGGTTTTACCAGTGCTGGCTCTGTTATACCCAATATGGGAGTTTTAAGCTTTGCGGTGATACTGAAGAACTAGATAGTAAAATAAAATATATGTGAGAATGGAACGTGGTGTGGCACTTATGGAAACTGGATGGTAAAGAGGTATTTTCCACATGGTATTTAATATATTTTTGTAGAGTGAGAAAATTATTGTCTCCTACTTGTGTCGCTTTGAGTCCATTACTTCTTAGAGCTATGAGTTGTCCTTTTAGGTGGATTTTTAGATCTGGATATATGTAAGCTCTGAAGGAATCAAAAATGTAATCACAACTGCTGCAAGTGTCTAATCAGCAGGTATTGAGTGTTCTTTTTTCAAGAAATATTGAGGGATTCTTTTTTATTAATGTTTCATTCCAATCACACGGTGTTTATATTGGTCAGTGGATCACAACATAACGCTTTCTGCAGCAAGACTTAATGCTGTGTTGTAAAACTTCTTGCAAGTTGTAAAGGCAGTGTTGTTACACACCCAGCTTAACTGAAGGAAGGCTTCAGTCTGTGGGTCACGTCCTTCAAAACCTGGAAAAGGCTGGATCTGCCCAGCCTCTTGGAAAATCTCTCCGGGCACTGATGCTCACTTTTAGCTGTAAACTTGATCTCCTAATTTTAGGGACCTCTTAAGAAGTGGAAAACTAATCTCAGCTTTTGCACTAAGAAGCAAGTGTTTGCTCATTTGTTAGGAAGCTGTGTAAGAAATATAAGTAAGCATGGAAAAGAGTGTCATTTTGACATGCTCCATGCACAGTTACAAGACTTTTTTTTGACGTGTTGAATGATAGAGGGGCAGATGAAGGATGAGGATGAGGGATGACAGGACCACAGCAGCTGCTGTTAGAGCAGCATCTTTACAGAACAGTGAAGGAATAAAAATGCAACTTGTATAATAATTATTTTAAAATTTCAAGTTACTATGAAAGTTACTTTAAAGTGATGTCATGGAACTCTCTACAAGTATTTGCTTTGTTATTCACATGGCTTGTTTCCTAAGCATTTTTATGTCTGTTACAGGCAAATGCATCTGTGCCTCACAAATTCTTGAGGAAATCCTATAGAAAACAATCTTTAGTATTTTATTTAGAGTGATAATAATCTGTTTACTTCTTGCACAGAGAACAGTAGAGGGGAAATGAACAATTAAGAGAGAATAATGTGCCTAAGGGCTTGGAAGCTCTGTTTTGCCACTGAAAGGCAGGATCTAATGCACTCTTGCTGTAGAAACAGTCTTATTTTTCACCAGTTAAAAATTAACTAATGTTCCAAGAAGAATGCCAGTTTTCAGGTTTCCTCCTCCTCTGCCTCACTGAAATCTTGACTTGAGACCCGATAGGAATAACTCAAGGCAGTCGAGGACAGTAATACTGGTGTATCTATTTTGGATCTGTTTAAATTTCATAGCAAGTGCTTACTTGCTTATTTAGGATGTGAAACATCTATTCAATGGATCACATTGTCAGGTTTGCATGTTTTGAGGTTGATCACTTTAGCAAAAATAATAGAAGTACTGAAAATCTCACCTATGAAGTTCTGGGAGTAGGAATATCTCTGCCGTTTAAAATTAGGTACTCCCTAAGCTTTCTAGAGGTAAGGAAAATCTAGGACCTAAATTACACATAAAACATGCTAACCTATAATTAGCACAAAACCCCCATGGTCTCATTTTGTTTAGTTTTTTCTAAGAACAAAGTTAAGACTGAAGTTAAATAGCTAGAATGAATTGAAGACCTATGGTGTACGGATGCTCTGGATGTGTTTGTCAAAATAATTACTTGCCAGAAAGTAATTGAACTTACTAAATGAATTTTGAGATTTAAAATTTTCACTATGTTGAAGTGTTGGAAGGGCCTAAAGGTATAACTGAACACACTTTGTTGCTCAGCTACTATGAAAATATTGTATTATGACATCAGTGCTAGATTCAGAACTACATTATAGAATACATATTTCTGTGTACTCAGAAAATTTTAGAGCTGTGGGCAACACTTTCTGAGTATTTGCTAGCAATAAGATATCAACTGAATGGCCCTTGATATGAAGGAGGCTTGTGGCTTTAGCTAACATCTGTGACTTCGGCACTGGATGCTAAATGAAGCCACTGATTTAAGGCATCCTGTGTTCCTGCATCCTGCATCCTTTGTGAATGTGTCTTGTAGGTACGACTGGAATCAGTGAGAATCCATAAAAAATTCTCCAAACAACATAAAAGTCACCCACCACCATGCATCACCAAGGTGGGTTAGTTCCCCAGGGCCAAGCAAAGAATCCCTGATCATTCAGCCTAAAATTCGTTGAGGCTGAGAGTCAACATGCTGGTCTAGAAGGTGGCCAGCTGCTGTTTCCAGGGTAGAAGCACCTCATCCAGAACGTCCTTAAAGAGCAATTGCTGTGATTTGTGAAGGACTTACAGGAAGAGTTTGCTATGGTTAGTATCCTGGTTTGAGGTAAAACAGAACCAATTTTCTGTTCAGTAATTTTACTTTGCAGCTAAACCTCTTCTAACTAACTGAACTCTCTGAAATCAACAGCATATTGTTGAGACACTGTTCGCTCTCAGAGCGATAAGACCTGTGTTTGTAGTTAATGCCCAGGCACGGTATGCAGAGTGGCTCTTGCTTATACTTACTGCTGTAACACCCAAGGGCAGCTGACTTTGTTGAGTGCCCCTTTGGAGGGTCGGAAGCAGAAAAGCGCAGTGGGGTTCCACCTGTGGGGAGGAGCGGACAGGACAGGTGACCCAAAACTGACCAATGCAGTATTCCATCCCGTCTACATCACACTCAGTAAAAAACTGAGGGATCAAAGGGTCAGCCCTCTTTCTTCAATGTCCGACATCCGAGGAGGACTCTGTCTGTTCGTCTCCCTTCGATCTCAATCACTGCACTCCTGAATCCAGATCTGGAATCTGGTTCCTGTCTGTCACTGGGTCCAGCCTGGGACTCTCTCAGTGCCTCCCGGTGATGTGATCCTCATCCTGGGAGCTCAACACTGGTTTTGTGTATATTGTATATATATCAGTATTTTCTTTTTATTTTATTATTATTTCATTAAAGTAGTTTAGTTTCTCCTAAACTCATAAGTCTCTTTCTCTCTCTCCCTTCTCTCCTTGAAGAGAGAGGTGGGGGAGAGCATCTGTCGTTCGCCTCAGTGGCCAGTCCGGCCCAGACCTCAACAGTTAGTAAACAATTCCTTTCTGGAGTGATGTAAATGTGCTGTTCAATGTTGACGGACCTCAGGAACTAACTTCTATGATGAACATCTTTGACAAGGAGCAGCTGGAGACTGGGTGGTTCAGTAACGGCAGTGGAAGGCTTGCCCCAAAATCTCAAGTTTAGAATGTCTGATAGGGGATTGATACTGTCTTCATATGCTGACTTAGTGGATAATGTGAAAGTCCTTGGTAGCCATATCTCCATTCTATGGGCCACCTATTTGTATCACAAAGCTGGCTTCCACTCCAGGTTTCCAGTCTTAGAAGCGAAGCCAATAATCCATTGGCAAAAATACTGCCTCCCCTTGCCTGTCCACATGGAGAAAGCCAACCAAAATCTGTCTCCTGTCAAAATTGTTATTTCCTTCAGTGTTGGAGTTAGAACAATATTCTCATATTGTCTTAATTTCCTGACTTTGGTGATGCCAGGAAGGCTGCAGATGTTGTAAAATCTGATGTTAGAGATCCCTTTTTGTAGATAGACTTTTCAGTTAACTTTGAGGACCAAATTCTGATATATAAACCACATAATCCTTTTATCTTCATTGGAGTGGCATGTAGTGTATATCAGTGCAGAATTTACATCCCTAATTTTAACATTATGATCCATACTAGTTCTGAAATTACATGTTCTTTCATGGTATAGGTTTAGCTCAGAAGACAGTACTTGGCCAGACTTTTCTTTAAGATCACAGGTTAAGTTTACTGTGAATCTCAATTTACAAGACCTGGACAGTTCTGATATTCCACAGACAGGAGTAGTGAATGCTTTAATGAAGTGCTATGCCTGAAATTTAAAACTTATTTCTCCCCTCCGTTATTTGATCTTCTGTTCATACATGTTAGTATTTGAAAAATCTATCAACATGTTTTCTGTCCTGCTTTGTACACTCGCCGGTATGCAAAGACTCCATGTCACATAGGTTGCAAAAAAATAATGGGACACTTGCTTTTCTTCTTAAAAAAGTCATTGTATCATACTGGCAGAATCTCACTCAGTCTTTACTGTACTGTCTAAGCAATCATCTCTGTACACGTAAACATTTATAATACATGACCAGATACCTGTTTAGTAGGTAAGGTAGCACTTTATTTCCGTTACTACAATACTTTCCTCCCAACAAATATTTATCAATACAGCTATTTTTTATAATAATATAGAGCAGAATTGCTGTGCGAAATCTATTGCTTGTATGTTGTTCTCCTGAAGGTCAGAAGAACCTTAATTAAACTTCATTGTCCTAAGCTTTATGTTTAGATAGCATGTTGTGCAAGAAATAAAATATTTGTAGTGAGCTCATGAGAGAGCAATAATGTTTATTAAGGCAGATTTAACTCCCATGTTATAGAGACTGTTTTAGTTTCATAGTAGAAGCTCTTTTTTCCATAGTAATCTTTGCTGTACCAAGTAAGTAAATTAGGTCTGTGCAGGCTAATAGGATAGTTCTGTAGTCATATTTGTAATATTTGTCTTTAAAGTGATTACCTATTCTTGGAGAGAAGTTTTAAAAAATAATTCAGATCTTTACTGGGCATTTTTAGGTGTATTAGCTTTTCCATATGGATGGGAGTGTTCTTTGGGGCTGGTGAATGCTACTTACAGATGGCCAAAGAGTATGAACTCTGTTATTTATAAAGTGAGGTGGGGCTTCTCTGTGCTAGGGATGAACAAAGCCACAGGAAGATCATTCAGAAGAGTTAACCGTAAGCAGAACCACAAACCGCAGCGGGGATTTGACATACAGTCAAAGGATTTAGTGTTGTTGGCATTTTGTGTCAATTCAAAATATATCGGGTTACATGGAGTATGACTGATGGATGGATGGATAAAGAAGTTAGAAGAAAAGAATGCAAGTGAAAGACAAAATGGATAGAGAGAAATGTTATAAAACAGAGGAAATTTGATTGCTAGTGTACAAGCAAGCTCTCTGCAAAATATACTGAGTGAGAGTAGCTGAAGGCAGCTGGATGTTGAATACTGAGTGATAGTCTGTCCAGTTTGCCAGCTCTCTACTTACAGTGCTATTCCCATAGCATTCAGTGGGGATATGGGACAAGCAAAGGTTGCAGGATTAAACCTTGTTCTAACAACAGTCTAGGAGAGAAGGAACCACCAGACAGTTTCAGATGGACTCCACGCTGTCTCACTGCTATTCATTTTCTATCACTGCTGGAATTTTGCTGTGGAAAATAGCAAAGAAAACAATAACAGGATTAAGAACAATGACAGACTATTAAGTCACATACCAGTGGTTTACAGCCTATGGCATTTTTTTTTCCGCTGGTGCAATGTTAGATTTCTTTTTGGCAATGGTTTTGCCTTTTTTATATACAACATTTTAGGGTTAAGCACATGACCTAACTGAGGAGGGGTAAGGGTCCACTTTGATACAGCTTGTATGTTTTTGATTTAGTTCCCCCACCTGAATCTGTGTAATTTGGAGAGAGGCCCCTGTTCTGCTCAGGAACAAGAATTAGCGTCTCAGCTGCCAAGCCATGCTTCATTCTTCCTGCGTATAGGAAGCCATAGAGGGCAGTTAGCAGTCAGTGAGTAAACAATACTAATGAACTCTTCTATGAGCCGTAATTCTGGGAGGGCTAACGTGCACAGGCTGCACAGCAATAGAGGTCTGGGACTAACATACAAACAACTGGTAACTCTGTAATCCTGCGACTAGTGCAGCACCGTAGAAAAGCAGCATCCTCAAAGGTTAGGTACTTAAATAGTGCAAGAGGACTCTGCTATTTTGAGAGATCGAATTCAGTTTCCTGTTCTTCTTATTTTACTTGTTCCCAGAGCCAACAATGCATCCTGGCTGTACTATAAAAAGACACCAGACTATTCTGCAAGCTGGAAAGGTGTCTTTTAGTTATTCTACTGCTGCAGTTCTACGCTCTGATTATGTAAAAACTCAAAGTTAATACTTCTTCTCAGTAGGTGTTTGATTTCTTTAGTCTTTGAAGACACTTTGAATACTCTGATAATAATTTTAATTTCCTGATCTAAAATGTCCAGCATTATTTTCATGTATTTTAGGCTTATTTTTATCCATATCCAAGTGCCAAGTAAGCATTTAGATAGCTAGGTGATGTGCTTAAAAAGATGCTTACTACATACCAACTACGTATCAGGTGCATGACCACTTGCAAAATTCAGCCCCATTTGAACATGCAAAAGGCATTAGGGGTTTCCAAAATGCAGCTGCTGCAGTTGCTCATCTTCAAGAGCTTGTTACCCCTAACGTCTACGTCTCGTAGGTGTGGGTGAGTTCATTAAGGGCTATCTTTCTGCCTCTAAATGGGCTGCCATAGGACACTGCTACATGTCAGCTCTGCCTTTTGTACAAACTGACACGGAGTTAATTGTCCGTATTTACAGAACGACTGGGCTGATCCCTGCATTACCAGAGACAAACCTCTGCAGTTATTACCTCCAGAAGAGGGGAGAAAGGCTTGGGAGAAATACCTGGCTCCGTTAGCCCACACTTTGTTTGACTACTGCAGGTTTGATCTGGAATGTCAAGACCTGGTCTGCAGCAGTGTTAGGCACTCAGAGCTGTACTTCCAGATAATATTAAAAGCAGTCTGTCTGGGATGCTACTTGATGCTAAATGTTGCAGAATCCTGTCTGTCTCATGTTAGGTACCCAAAATCAATGGATACTTTGACCTTTAACTTCATGTGCCTCATTCCTGCTTCTGAGAGAATGCAATAATAATATTCTCTCATCTTAAAGGATTGTTGTGAAAATGAACTAATTAAAATCTGTGAAGCACTTAGATAGTATCATAATACATGCCAAAGCAATGAATAATTCTGTCCTCAGACAGGATTTGATAAGTGGTGAGTAAATAATACATCGGCCCCCCACACACCGCAATAATAACAGTAAAGAAAAAGGAAAATTGAATACTGAATAAGATAGTAGTCAAGTGGAAAATATACAGAAGAGTTATATAATTACACAGCACATCATAATAGACAGGCACATGCAGCCTGAATAAAAGCTGCACAGGAAATCTGAAATCGAGCATTTTCTTCTTAAATTACTGATTTCAATGGTGGTTTTAATATTGTATTTTGAACATTGACTGTACTATAGCCACAATCGTTAGGTTTCTATTCCTCTCCTTGTTTATCAGCATGATACATAATTTGCTGTGATGCAGGATGTGTAGAAAGATAAAATCACATTTGGAAAATAATTCAGATAGTAATGTAAAGTCATCTGAGACTAAGTTAGATCTGAGCACACTGGGAGTCCCATCTACCTCACCTCCATGAGAATTACAAGTCAGCTGATGTGGTAAATTGAAACCTCGTGTCTGTTTGCTCTATGGAGACCAAATCTGTTGGGTATGTTCTGCCCATTGTCCCAGTGGAGATAAACCAGAACTTCCTCATCTGCAGCAGGAATGAAATCAGGGAAGGTAGGCAGGACCTGGTAGGATCTACATTAAAATGCCTCTGTTGGAAGTTTCCATTTGTATCCCACTGAAATTATTTGGAATTTCACCAGTATCTGTTTGTATGCAGTAATATGTCTTAGATCTCTGCAAGCTAGATATCAAACAGGGAACATGTGAAAAGCAATACTTTTGCCCACGGCTGATTCGGTTCTGAGACAGCGTATTTTTATGCATGCCAAACTGCTGAACAGGGTGAAAATGAAGAATTAGTGATCAATACTAATGAGGATCATTTGCTCTAAACACAAATGTACTGTGCTTTTTGCTCAGAATATATACAGCTTTACCTGAAAGATTCTGCCAGTCTTTGGTTATTTTAGTACCACTACTTATGATTTTTTATGTGTTCAGAGTAACAGTAATCTTTAGCCTGAATTCCCTCAGTAAGTATTAACAGAGTTACATGTTAATGAATTAACAGACTCACCTTCCTTGTCTTCTTAAACCCTCCACGTGAAAGCAAGTGGTCAAATTTTGTGTTACTTATACAGAAGGCTTTAGTTTATTATTTAGCCAGGGCTACAAAAATCAGATATGATCCAAATATATCTATCCTTCATGATGAAATAAACCAGAAATAAAATAGAGCAGGTATTCCTGCTTGTATGGATGAGTTAAAGACAAGTAGCCTATACTTTGGCTGCTGGCCTCTCCCTCAAGGGAAAAGAGAAAAACACCTTAGTGAGAGTCAAAAGACCCTGTAAAGCATGCTTTGGACTTGCTCCCATAGCTGACATCTATACAGTTACCACATAGAATACCTAACCCTTAATAAGCCTAAAAAAAAAAAAAGGCTATAGTGACCTATTTTCCTGATCTGAGATTCAGTTTGGCTGAGAAGTCTGTCAACATCTTTTAAATTGTGATTCCCTTCATTCCTTCATGGGCCAGCTTCTTGACAGTTTTTCCCATCCTCAAAACTACGTGGAGGATGCTCAAAGGACAAATAGGAACATTGACTGTACTATAGCCACAATTGTTAGGTTTCTATTCTATATGCAGTTTAGGAATACTAACAAAGAATTCTTCAAGATGGACTCAGAATATTCACAACCTTGTCTTGCTTTCCTCCACCCTTGGACCTGTAATTGCATGTAGGATGGGTGAAAGAAATGCACTGAAGTGGCTGAATTCACATGCTGTCTTTAGACTCTCATCCCGAAAACACGAAAGAACAGTGGGAAAAGCAGGACAGTGTAAAGTTCCCACCCACACAGTAAATTGCCCAAGTGGAAAAGCATTTCCAAGTGTGCGTGCCCTCTGCTGTATTTATTCCTGTACCCTTGACTGTAACGCAGCTGAGCTTCTCGGCTGCGTGAGCCTGCTGCCCAGCACGGCTGCAGCGTGACCGCGTTTGTGCTGTTCAGACTATCATCACTAACGGGTTTTATTACTCACAAGATAGATAGGTTTGTAATTCAGCTGCCAAGACATTTGCAAGAAAGGATGGCTGGATTTGTGGTTAGAGCACTGAGTTGGGAGGTAAGAAATCCAACCTTGGTTCTCGGCTCTCCTGCAGGCTTTTCTCTATGCCTTCTGGCAAACCACAGCCTTTCTGTTCCACTTTCAAAGAGTGGGGGAAAAGGTATCAGGATCCTAACCCTATCTAGATTATCGAGCTTTTCAGGAGAGACAGTATCTTCTAATGCATGTATGCAAAAACTCTTACACAGAAACAAGATAGCTTATGAGGCCTCCAGAGGAAGAAGACAGAGCAAACAAGGATCGTAAGAATTGCAAGTATGAAGGTGAATCACTAGTGACAAAGACGAAATTGAGTTCAATGTGAATACACCTTTAATATTCCTGATGAAACGAAAGAACTGCTTGCTGACTCAGGTAGGAGAGGTGGACTTACTGGAAGGGATAAGGTCTCCCCCCTTCTCTGTTGCGGCACCGAGTATGTCACTTGTTTCATAGGATGCGATAGCATAGCAGTGGATGACTGCATCCGCTGCCACAGGCTGGGGCATCATTATAATGCAACTGAAAATACAGCTACAGCAAGTGCAGTGTGAGTACACAGAAAACAAGAAAGCATGTAGTAATCAAAATTTGTCAAATGGATGCCTGTTCGATAGAAACAAAGATGTTTTCAGCATATTTACCTTTTGCTGCTGTTGGTAAAGTAAATGTAATTGTGTTGTTGTCCTGTTTGTCTGGCTGATGATCTTGCTTTTGTTTTATTCACCTGTAGAATATTCGTTTGCAAAGAAAACACAAAAGAGTGCTTATTCTAGGCTTATCACACTATAGTACTATTAATGGATTTTTTTCTACAAAGAGCTTTTACAGGATAAAATTGCTTGAGTTCAATTTAAAATTAACAATTGTAGGCTCACCTTTCAGACCTCTCTTGGGCAAAGTTCATATTGAAATTGAATGTTGCATGCATAAGGACTGAAAAGGAGCAAAGGGACAAAGGATTAAATATTTATTTTTTTCATACCTGTTCTGTAGGAAGAGTAAAAAAAATAAGCCTCAGAGTCTTGTTGGACACTAATATGAAAAAATGTTGCAGTGATAATAAGTGAGATAAGTGGCTGTATGTACTAATGTGCTAAAGTGCAAATGTGAAAAATGTTGAGAATATTTGTGGATAATTGCAAGCACAAAAGCGCAGCAGTAAATTTATTGATGGAGATAAATTTTCTTTAAACTGTCTTAGAAAGTCAGATGTTAGGTGTAGTCCTCTGCTACCCTGTGTGTCTGAGGTACAATAAATACTGTCAGAAGCAATAAAATCTCTTATGGAGCATATTATATATATGCTGCTCACTCTATAGACACTATAACTCACACTTCTGTGATAGATGCTAGTCAGATAGACAAGATTTAAGAAGTAAATCCCAGACATGAGACCATCTGAGTACAGATTGAAAGAAAATTCAAAGCTATTTTTTATGAATCATGGAATCACAGAATGGTCAGGGTTGGAAGGGACCTCTGCAGATCATCTAGTCCAACCCCCCTGCCAGAGCAGGGTCACCTACAGCAGGTTGCACCAGAACGCACCCAGGCAGGTTTTGGATGTCTCCAGAGAAGGCAACTCCACCGCCTCTCTGGGCAGCCTGTGCCAGTGCTCTGCCACCCTCAAAGTAAAGAAGTTCCTCCTCATGTTTAGATGGAATTTCTTGTGTTCCAGTTTGTGCCTGTTGCCTCTCATCCTGTCGCTGGGCTCCACTGAAAAGAGTCTGTCCCCATTCTCTTGACACCCGCCCTTTAGATATTTATAAGCATTGATGAGATCCCCTCTCAGTCTTCTCTTCTCCAGACTAAACAGCCTCAGGTTTCTCAGCCTTTCCTAATAACAAAGGTGCTCCAGTCCCTTGATCATCTTTGTAGCCTTCTGCTGGACTCTCTCCAGTAGGTCCCCATCTTTCTTGAACTGGGGAGCCCAGAACTGGACACAGTACTCCAGATGTGGCCTCACCAGGGCAGCATAGAGGGGGAGGGTAACCTCCCTCGACTTGCTGGCCATGCTCTTTTTAATGTGCCCCAGGATACCATTGGCCTTCTTGACCACATGGGCATATTGCTGCCTCATGGTCAACATGTTGTCCACGAGGACTCCCAGGTTCCTCTCAGTAGAGCTGCTTTCCAGTAGGTCAACCCTGCACACATAAAGTGTGCCCAGATATTACTATGAATGTGAGGATTACCACTCGAGTAATAAAAAAGCAGCTTTGGTTGTAGTTTCTGACAAAACCCCACATAAGATGGATTTCAGTTAAGCAATCCTGACCAAACAAACCCTGGTGTTAGCGAGTATTTCACTGACCAGATCTTCCATCACTTTTTCTTTACATCCCAATTTTTGTCTTTTTCTTAATTCTAGGCTTTGTTGGCTGGTTTTCTGTCACAGGAGATATAAACCTTTTCCTGTCTACTCTAGTTGTTTCCATTGCACTGAAAATGGGAGACATTTAGAAGCTTTATTCATCTCCCAAAACAACCTTGATGCCTGTAAGAATTTCTTTGCTGGTGGATTGTTTTTGGTTTTTGGTTTGTTTGGTTGATTGGGGTTTTTTGTTGTTTGTTTGGGGTTTTTTTTTTGTTCTTTTTAAATTGAATTTGGAAATTAAAAGATCTTTGAAAGATCATTCGCTTATGCATTCTTGAAAACTGGGGTTCAAAGCATAGATTCTCTCTTGGTTTGGCAGGCTCCTATTCATAAAGCAGACTATAGGTACTAGAAAATTCCTAACTCCACCTCATTAGCCAATAAGAAGTTACAGGAGTTCAGGACTTAGTTCAAAGTTAGAGTCAATAAGAGTCTGTTTATGTCTTTGGATCAAACGGTCAAAAATTTACTACCTTTTCAGATCACAATGTCATCAAAGAGTATGCGTAAAACCCAGACTTCTTCTTTCCTTCTTGTAACTTTTCAGGTTGTCCTGATGTTTTTCTGGGTAATATGCAAGGGAATCAGAAGAGCTGCCTGGGAATACACAATTTTCACACTCAATGAAGTCAAAACTCCTATAGTGCACTTCAGCCGGCAGTGGGGGTGCTTCTTATAACATTAACTCCTAGATGGAGATTTTCACACTCCTCACCATCCCCTAAAGAAATTTGCATTATATGATTCCAGAGCTGGCAAAGATAACAGAAGTTTTTTAAAAATCTGTATCTATGATTTTAATTATCTTTATGAAAACTTTAGGTATTTATATTTAAAGGCAAGTCTTGATACAATAAAGTAGCATTGAGAACACGTGTTAGCAAAAGGCTTTCTTCATTTCAGTCCTTAATTGAGAAACAGAAGGACAGCTGAGTGTATATAATTAAATACGGCAACTTAAGTAGTATCTGATTTACAGGAAATTCAGCTAAGACAGAGTGTGACCACAATCTGAAGAGTGTAAAACAAAGAAATTTTGTCTTATCCAGGACTACCGTAAGCGTAGTTAGCATAAACCCCATAATTTTCTCTCTTAACTATATACTTGCAATTTCATGTAAATAATAACGTGGAATAGTAGCTAGTCATTTACGGTTTGTATAAAATAAGGACACTACGAAAGAAATGAGCATTCTGCCTATTCTTAGTTTCTAATTACATTTTACTGTAGAGTATATGGATTTGCTGTCATTCCTGAGTCTCTGCAAGTCTTAATGCATATTTAAGAGTGCTGACCTACTGCAGAAAGTCTGTCAGGAGGGAGCCTTATCCTGACACCAATCTAGTCACGCTTTTCCCCAACCTGAGTCCCAAAGCAGGTTAACAGAGCCTGAAAAGTGAGAAGCAGTGATAAGGAATGCCAAGAGGTGCCCCGAGTCAGGACAACTTTCTGTGCCCACCAACAGAACAGCTTTTTTAGGGCTCCTTGCTGATTTTTTAAAATCAGCTATTTGGCCACCCCCATTGTCCCTTTGAATCCCTTTGGTTAGAAACTACTAAATGAACCTTTAAATGTAGTAATACACTGTGTTTTTAAATATGGTGATTAATTGTGATTATCTTGGACAAAAGCAGTTAACACGGATCTGCCCTAGGCCATAGTAAGGGCAAGTTCACATTTAATGTAATTGTCAATTAATGTATCTATTAATTTGGTACATCTTGCCAGTATAAAAAAAAAGCCAATGACAGCAGAGCACACTCTATTCTTTCCAGACTCAATCTTTCCCTGCCAGTGACCATCTTCTGTTCTCCAGGGCAAAGAAGCAGTTGTTCCTTTGTTAAATGGCAATAAGCCTTAGTCCATGCTTTTGTATGAACAGCTCGTTATATATGTTTCATGCCCTTAAAAAGTCTAAATGTCATAGTTAATATACTAGGGAGTTACAACAGGCTTTGCCTCTAGCTGTTTTCTACACCTAGTTTTACACAGTGCACATAAGCAGAAGTAAATTGTTTAAACAGTGTAATGCCGGACAGCTGGTTCAGTCAATAGTGTCCTTAACTCTTGCTACACCGTATTTTCCCCCAAAGGATTATATGCAGTTTACCCTATTATTTGCCTTGTTTAGGAGGGGAAGAAAAATTTATCAAAAATTTTATTCTGCAGGGAGCAATAAAGAACATAAACAGTGTATATACTGTTATATGTTCTAGCAGCTGACGGAGGCATCTTAAAACTGCTCTACAAATACCGCCATCATCCAAATAGCTCTGCAAAAAGTAGTGACAGCAATAAAGGCTTCCTCAACCTTCTTCCAAACACGCAAGGGAAAAAGAGGCGTGCTAACAAACCACTGAATTTTCACTCATGGGAATCGGCTGAAATCTGTGGAAGCTTTTCTCACCAGTGCCAGTGGCGATAGACAAGTTCGACTTCCAGGCACAGCCAAAGTAAACTACAGTATGTGACCTTGCTACCTGTTTTGCAAGATCTTGCTGGGGGTGAAGCTGGAGTGCGTGAAGTGTGGGCTCTTAGTGCGAGACCTGGCAACAACTCGCCTGCGTGTTTCTGGCCACCCCTTCCCTGCCCCGTCCGCGCAGAGTCAGGAGGGTGCTTCCCCCGGGGGCGGGAGCTGACAGCCATTGACTGGGAGGAAGAGGAAGGAAAAAGAAGCCTTCAGGTTTTAAGATGGGAGTGGACCGTGGAGGGCGGAGAGCCTACTGGGAACTGGGGAGGCAGAAGGATGTGTCCTGTATCCTGTGGTGTGAAGGCATGAGGGCTACTGAGTGTGTGGAGAGGCTCCCCAGAGCCCCAGAACTTCCCTCATCCTTCTCCTTCCTTTTTCTATAATCCCACTCCTTTCCACAGCCCTGACTTTTTCCAGTCATCCTTCCAATTGAAACCCCCTAAACTCACTCCCAGTTCCTCTTTCCCTGCTTTCAATCAGTTCTAAGGAACAAAACCTTCAAACACGCTTGGTGAGCCCTACCACTTCTCTTCACCACAGCAGAACATGATACTGATTTTTTCCATTTATTACTGATCAGTGCTGAGCTTCTGAGACTTCACGAAGTCCTCTCCTTGACTCCTTGCAGGTGTCTACTCTGGCCTGAAAGCTAAAATATTCATTGTATTCCTCATGGAATTCTATAAGTCAATGGACTTATAGACAAGCAGAATCCCAGTATGTTATATCACACTTTATCCCAATACCTATCTGTTGCCATTTTCATATGTTTAAAGGATACAAAAGTCCCACTGTTTGCTGTTATGACCTTTTTCCACTCTTGGACAGTGGCTTCCAGTCATTCTGGAACTGTATTACTGGAAGGATCTCCTGAGGGGGAACAAGATACAGTAGAGAGAGCTGTCAGAGTAACAGCATTTCGGGGTCAGCTGCCTGTCTCCCAAAAGATGGGGTTTTGTTGTCTCTCATTAAAAAAATCATCCATGCAGAGAGTAACAGTGTCAGATCTTGTCATGCTGATTTAGCCTAAGTTCAAAGATAAAATATGTATTCCGAAAATACACAAGCTACACGGTCAGCTTCAAAGTGCAAAACACATCTTTTGATCAATGTGCTAGCTACGTGGCATGTAATTATATCACCTCATTTCCTTCTGCAGTTTAGTTTTGATTGGACCAACGTATCTAAGCTACTTCACTTGTTTGCTTTACATTTCCCTCTTGGCCATGGATGGGCTGTGCACTATCAGAGTGCACACACATGACACAGTGTGGCTCGGAGCACTCAGAGTATATGAATTCTGGACAGTCAGGAATTCAAGAACCACATTTTTCTTTCAAGTCTGCCTAGTTGTAAAAATGAGTTCATAACCCTATGGAAAATCCAGTTCAATTACTGGGAAACCCTCTGAACAAAGCCCATTACACTAATTTCAGTTAGCCAGTGTCTTGCCCCTACTGAAAGCAGTGTTTTTATTGGGAACATGAATCAGCTCTTCAAATCAAGTACCTGGATCTTTGTAAAGAGGGGTATAGGCTTTTCTGCTTTTCCTGAGACAGAAGGTCCAGTCTTCCAAAGAGATGTTCTCATTATTGTTATAATACACAAAGATTGTGCTGAAGATGCAAATACTGCATGCAAATACTGTTTATGTTTTTAAGCAGCTTTCTGCATGTCATTTCAGAATGGGCAACCGTCCTCATTATGAAGATTGTCCATTTTGCATGGGGATCTTTTCCTATTTACACACACACTATTGGAACGGTTCCTTGAAAACCTGTGATATAAAATAAATCGTGAGAATTTTACCTGTGGATTTCCAAGAGGAAGTTGAATTAAGAAAAAACATAAAATTAAGAAGAACCTACTTAATATTCTGCTTCTATAAACATTTGAACTAAGGTCTTTTGAACTTACTGGTAATTGAAGCACATACTTAGGCATCTGTTGAATAAACTTTTATAAGGTGGTATGTTTAACAGCCTGCTGTGTTCATCCTTCGTTACTCTTCATAACCTTAGAAAAGACAACAGGTAAAATTGTTTTGACATAAACTGCCCTATTTTCCCACGTAAGTGGGCCCTGTACTGAAATCACTTTGTATGAATTACAGCATTTGCAGAGTAGCCAGGAGTCAACCAAACCACTTAATGGAGACAGCAATATAACCAATCCTGAATGCCTCCTGTGTTATCTTCCACGTGTTAACCTTCCAAGAGCAGCTCATGTGAAGGTGGAGGTGGTTATATATATATTTAAGTGGAACTTCCCAAACCTGGAAGGCACGGTGCTTCAAAAACATTTGGATTACCTTCTGTTAATGCTATTCCTACAGTACAGATCCCATTCAGATTTGTGTATGTGAGTTGCTTTTGGAAACCAAGGAGACAGTTCAGTGATTTAAAAACGCAAGTTATTTACGTAATAGCCTCAGTACAGAGAGATTAGTGGAGCTGAAAAAGAAACAACACTTTGTTACACACATTTACTTTCCTTCTTCCAGACGTATTTTCCAGTGTAGCACTATTTTCTTAAGTTTCCAGCTTACAAATGCATCTATTGTCCTAGTAGGGGAGGATGAAGCTGTCTTATCTGGATTCCTTTGGTGTATCATTGCTTCAAACTTTTATTCCCTCAGATGTACAAAACTGTACCTACAGAAACATCACAACATGTCTCAGGAACAGTTACAATTGAAACAAACCCTTTGAAGAGATACGGTTTGTTTCTAACACTCCCTAATTACCTTATTGGTTTCGATTCACAGTATCTCCTTACTGACAACATTTACTTTTTTCCTCACCAATTAGTACGTTGGCCCATATTTCCTGTTTTTCAACGAAATGGGAATCCTTTAGAACGGTCTGCAGTTGGTATAACCTTTTCCCTGTTCCTTGTCTTCAAAAAGTGGCTGAACCACAGTCCCCTTGGTAAATATGTCTGACCGACATAGGATTCTCCTTCTGGACTGATACTGTTCAAGGCTTGCTATGATTTCTTGAGGTCCTGGTATCTATACCTCAGATTTTGCTTCCAGAGTTTTATGCTCTGATACTGCTTTTTAATCCTGTTTCAGCTGTATGTTGGTATGTGTGCCTTATCATTAGTTACATACTTTAATTCATCAGGAATACGCAGCAAAGCAATTAAGCACACTTTAGTCAGCAGGACTTTAGGATGTCCTCTAAAGAAAAAAAGAGTTCCTGAGGATATGCTACCTAGCAAAATGCAGGTTTAATTATAACTTGTGTTCACATGCCTGCATAGCTTAAATTAGCTAACATGAATAAAAAGTGAAAGAATTACTTTTATGTGAACTTGAGTTCAAGCTGTAAAGCATGTGTTACTACTTTTTCCTTTCTCTTCTCAATGTACTATGTAGATGAGGCTAAAACCTGGTTTCATTTCTCCCATAAAGCTATATCCATACCAACAAATTATTTCTTACCCATTTTTGACCATTTAGCTTATCCTTTTTGCTGAAAGACAGTTTGATTTTCATTTAAGATTTAGAAACAAAGTAAGTTAAAATGTAGAAAAACTTCAGCCACTGAGACTTTGTGTCTGGTGTTCATTATTTCCACTGAGAGACAAAATGGTCATTGCCACTGATAGCTGCAATGCTTTGCTGAGCATATTCTTAATATATGCTATATTTAGACTACAGGGAAAGGTTAGTTACAGGTTTGTTGTCACACTGACTTCTCAGGAAGCCATGACTTTTAAGGAAGATACAAAGCTGAAGTATATAAGATGGGTTAACGTCTTGAATATAAATATGAAATACAAGGTCATGAGCAAAATGCAATTTCTTTTGTTTCAGAATTATCTATTCTTTCATTTGCTTTGAGACTTCATATTTCTTCTCACCAATTCGTATGTGCCATTACTGAATTTTGCTCTTTTAGAATGAAGAGAAGGACTGATGCTGGCAACAGTCAGACCCGCGTTCCAGGTCTCTGCACAGCTTTACTTGGGGCACCATCTTCCTCTCCTTTGGACAGGCAGAACATTTTTGGTGCACAAGGAAGAGTAAATAACCTATATACAATCAACTGTAATGTTACAATTACTTTATTCATACCCCATTGGTTTAAATTAATTATTCATTAAAATTATACTAAATTTATAACAGTGTAACTACAGTCAGAAACTGGTTTCTACTTTTGACCTTTTCTTACCATTAATCTTTGCTTTTAGACTGCCTGTTTTTATTTTGCCAGTAAGGTTACCTAAAGGGCAGCCAAATATTTCAGGAAGCAAGAAAAGGGAGGAGAACAGGTGAAAAGCAATTTTCAAAATCTGCTTGCTTGCTTGCTCTCATATGCATGTGTTCTTTTGTAGGAAAAATACCTAATCATAGCACCCATGGTGACTGTAATGCCAGAAGGCAGCAGAGCATTACAGCACAGAGAAAGGAGAAGATTTTTGACTGAGAGGTCTTGCTTCTCCCACAGTACTCATTCAGCTTTGTCTGTAGTATCTCTGCATGTTGACATTTGTCAATATATCAGATAAAGAGTTGCAAATCACTTCAAGTTTTATTTACTCAGAGCAGCTTCTCCCTTTCCCCAGTAAGGGTTACACGAGTTTGCTTAACAGCAGGCTCCAAGTCACTTACTGAAATCAGAGCTGCAAATACAACTGCTGACTGCTCTTGGCCTCTATTTAATACTCAAACTCTCCTTATGAAAAACTGATTCTTTGATTTCTATGTCCAGTTCTTTCTCCATTATTATGCCCTTCTGCATCTTTCTAGGAAATACTTCTTGGTCACAATTGGACACACACATTTATTGTTAAAATTTATACTTAGAAATCTGCTACCATTCAAATATTTTTTTTCGATCAGTTTTCCAGCTGCTGAACATCAGAACTCGTCTGACTAGTCTTCAGTTGGGCCAGTGAAGTCAGAGACTGTTTTATCACATCGTTTGTCTTTTTGAACTAACCACAATTTGTATCTTTTAAGGCATCCAAGTCTAAGTTTCTAGCCCTGGCCAATAAAGGGATTTTGTAGTATTTGGGAGCACTTACATTACTGTATGAGTATTCTAAGTCAAAGAGGTCCACATTTTATGTGAGGCTTTTTGCTACAATTTTATTATTCCAGAGTAAGTATATGGTAGTAACATGAAGCTACATGTTACAATGTTTTGCTTTCCTGCTGCTAACTATCCTATGACTTGCCAAGATGAGAGTTTGTGTATGCCCTCTGTAACAACCTTGTGCCACGGGAAACTAATGTTGAAACACGACACAGTATGAGTAAGGTAGTCACTTCCAGTACTTCCAGAGATACTGAATGCTTTATCTCCTTTTCTCAACTTTAATTAGAAGGGTAATAGGTTGGGGTTTTTTTCAGTAATTAAGCGTCTTAAACAGAGCTATCTGGGCACCTTGTATCAGTAAAGCCTGAAGATTAGCACAACTACCTTCTTGCTAATAAACAAAAGTCAGTTGCCTTTCATCTAAGGTTATTAAAAAGTAAGGCAATTTCGCGGGATGGGGAGGGCTAAGGGAGAACAAACACACCATGCACTTTGTTCTCTTAATGAATGAAATTATTCTGATGTGGCAAAATGGTTTAGATGGTCTCAGCCACTGATATACTGCTAGGTCTCTTTGCTTAAGGCACCTTTTATGAAATATCCAGTGTTCGGGTCATTCAAACCATGATGTGGGAACACTGACCATACTGTTCCTATGCACTGCTAGTGAATGAATAGCACTGCTTTCTGCAGGACTTCTACACAAGTATTATCTTTGCCAGAATCTATTTAACTAATGAGACCAGAAATTAAAGTGGTATGACTAACAGGTATACTAAAGTATGCCTGTTCCTCAAGTTGTTTTGGTGGACAACTTGTATCTATACAAAAATAAAACCCCTACTGATTCCCTTCAGATATGTTTGCAAATAGGCATATTCATTGGTATATACATTTTAAATTCCCATTTTGCTAATATCTACTAATGAAAAAAAAATGTCAATTTCACCTTTAGAGTATGCTGACTGCTATTTCTATAAAACCTTGAATTTGGCAGGTGGCAATCATAGGTTAAAATGTTGAAACTCATTAAATTGCACTGACATAAACAATAGATGATTAAATGTTGTTGCTCAGCAGTTCTCGGGGTCAAAGCCTGAGTCCAAGATTGATTATTTTTCATACATGTTTTACAGAAATAAGTTTTGCAACAGGACTTAACTGAAGATACACTCACGCTTCTGTGAAGAAGCTCACTTCACTTTTGGGAACCAGAGTCACTACCTAATAGCTACCACATGAAGTTTTGCCCCATTAAAATGTTTTGATCTTTTCTCTCCCATCTTGACATGTTAGGTCCTGCTGACAAGCTTCTTTATGAAGATAGCTAACACTGCATTAGGTATATATTCCAATATAAAATTGAACTTTTTTTTAGATGAAAGAAATCCTACAGGACTTGCTAGAAAAATCTCAGCAACACGATGACTGTGATGTAGGTGAGAAAGCATGTGTTGTAGGACTTGTATTCTTCTTATGTTCTCCTATTGTTCAACGTTAGTCTTCCCTTTATGTCATAAAATGAATGTGCCGTAAGGCCACACAGTGGCCAAAAGACTCATGCATTTATAGCAAACAGAATGACTAATATGTAAGATTAGGCTTGGTTTCTCTCTTGATCAAGTCTGGGGGATTTACAGTGTACACATGAGAATTTTTCTGATTTTGGTAACCGATGTTCTGTTTAGCTCATGAGGACTTGTTTGTAACCTAGAAAGAAAACTGCATGTATAAAATAGTCACTTGGGAATAAGCATTTTCCTTTGCATGTATAAAAACATTGCATCTTCATAATCAGATCTATCAAATTCATATAAAACAGAAGGGTCTTTTAGTTAATTTCTCCAGACCTAAATCAGTGCTAACTAAACCACACCTGAGAAATGTTTATGTAACTCATGACCACTCTCAGAAATTCTACTACTTTTGGTAGTGATGTCTGTCCTGCTTGATTATCCTTCCCATTTAAGTATTTTCCAGTGTCTGACCTAGATCTCCCTTGCTGCAACGCAAACCAATCACTTCTTTTCCCCATCACGACATCCTCTCTGCAGCAACTCTCTACAGATGGATTCTATTTCCCCCCTCAGTCAGCTCTAGAAAAAATAATGCCCAGTCCTTTCCCATTACTGTCATAGGAAACACTTCTGAAATCTCTGCTTGTTCTTGATGCTGTCCTTTAGATTCTCTTCCAGTCACCCCATATTTAGAGAAGTGTATAAAGGCAGCAAGTCTCAAGAGCGATGAACTACTGCCACTAAAAAGAAGAAATAAAGGGTTCTAAAGGTGAAGAGGAAAGCATTGCAAAATGTTAAAAATCACAGGCAATGACAGAAGAATGGTGAAATCTGGGTTACTTGCAGCTCCTTTGCTAAGTTACCAAGAGGCATACTTTATCCACCTCTGTTCACCCCGTCATTCCCTCTATCAAAAGGCCATCTCGTCATCAGCTGGAAGTTGCCAGCGGTGGCCGTGACCGTTCGGAAAACGGTCAGAACACTGAATAGCAGGAAGGGCCAAGCCTGTATCCCTCCTTCCACCGCTTTGCTATTAGAGTCCTAAAATTAGCAAATTTCTTAACAATTCAAAGTAAACAAATTCATTTGCACTCATACAAATTGAATTTAATTTGCTATGCAGCTGTGTTCGGCGTTGGTTCCCAAAGCAAAGCGTGGAAGGTCTTTTTTTGTAGATGGGGCACACGGGGAGCGTGAGTTACCCACTGGCCAGAGCTGCCTGCGCTGGGGGGGGCACCTTTCCACCCCCCGCCGTACTGGCCCCGCTCTGCCCCGGGCCTTGGCTCACGGCGGGAGTCCCGGCAGTGACTGCAGTTGCACTTCCCCCACGCTCATTTACTAAACCCTATCCCACAGCCACACTGAGAACTCCCTTCCCTTCCCTCCCCATTTCCCCTTCCCCTTCCCCCTTCCCATTTCCCTTCCCATTTCCATTTCTATTTCCCCTTCTCATTTCCCACTTCCCTTCCCATTTCCCGTTTCCCTTCCCATTTCCCTTCCCTTCCCTTCCCATTTCCCTTCCCATTTCCCTTCCCATTTCCCTTCCCTTCCCATTTCCCCTTCCCGTTTCTCATTTCCCTTCCCATTTCCCCTTCCCGTTTCTCATTTCCCTTCCCGTTTCTCATTTCCCTTCCCGTTTCTCATTTCCCTTCCCATTTCCCTTCCCTTCCCGTTTCTCATTTCCCTTCCCGTTTCTCATTTCCCTTCCCGTTTCCCTTCCCTTCCCTTCCCTTCCCT